>CAKAOH010000354.1:0-157794 GCA_916701665.1 Sebastiscus tertius | reverse complement strand
TATATATATATATATATATATATATATATATATATATATATATATATATATATATATATATGTTGGATCAAATTACAGGTGAAAATAACAAATCACCTCCTTCAAGATGACTACATAGTTTGTTCACTTTTCTCCTTTAGCAGTCACATCACAATTCAATGCACTTTACTATGCACGTCAGTAAGTGAACGCATCACCGTTCATACAGCCCAACATTCATTGCTCATTCTGTCTATCTTCAGTTCAGTTGTACGTTCAGTCTGTGGCTAATCCAAGCTGGGTTCAGTCCAGTACAATGTTAGGCCTATATAAGCGCTGTACATACATATAGCCAAATTATTATGATTTGGCTTTCAACGCGTGACGTATACTGTGAATCACAGTTGAGCTGACAACGGCGCTCTCAGTCACCAGAGAGGAGCTCCACTACTGACGTACCAACACGTTCTCATTCCAGTTCGTCACGCCCCCTTTGCGTCACTTTATTCTCTGCATCAAAACCAATATAGCTACCCTTGGCATCACTTCAGGATTAAGCAACAAAACCACTTGTACGGTGAAAATTAAACTGAACATTGTGAACACGGGACACGATTGAAGAGCTGATTGTAACGTGATGTCTCCTGGATTAAAGCCCTGTGTTTGTTGGACCCATCCACCTCCCCTTCCCGCCCGCCTAGTGTGTCTCTTTCGCTCTTCACACTCCCGGCACACTTTCTCGGAGCATTTACTGTTGCCTTGGATGGGCTTAAATTATAGTCAATGGAACGGCCAGTGCGTTTCATACCCGTGCTAAAGGTGCCGGCGGTACGGAACGCCGACAGTCGTGACAAAGCCTCGGTATTTGACGCCCTGGGAATGAACAGGCTGGATTTACAATAGATTTGCTGGAGCTTGTTTTGGGAAAACAGCTGGCTGCTGCTGGAACACATGTTGATGAGAGCGCTGAGACTGAAGCATGCAGTACATCCTGTAACACCAAAACAATGAGGCTAAATAAAAGCTCAGAATTCGGTAACGAGGCTCTTTGGGTTCGTCCTTGCAAGCGAGTGGTTTCACATTATAGAAAGTTATGTGCTTCATTGCTTCATTCCGATGTTGATTAGTGGAACTAAAATGATGGAGTACTGATACAAGGTTTTCAGGGACTGGAATAATATAATTATACATTTACATAAAGACTATTTTCTCCTTGACCAAAAGCGAAATAGATTTTTTGTTCAAATCAGATTTGTGCTATGGTCTCTTTGCATAGTGAACATAATGTTAGAACAAAAAATGTCCACAGTATTTAATCTCCATCACATAGGTCATGCTTATTTGTAAAAAATGTTATGAGAATATCTTGCCTCCCATGGCCTTTTCAATTTTCTACCTACTCAACTTCTGTCTTATCAGAGAGAATTATGACCTAAGAGGAAGCCTTCGACGACTGAGTCCCCTCCTTATATGTCATGTTTTACTGTCCGCCCTGAGGGAAGCAGAAGTAATCACAGAGGAGCTTCGGGGTCTAAGACATGGCAGATATGGATTATATTGTGGTTGAGTGGGATTTCATTTTAAAAATACCTCCTGCCTCTCTACTTAGACTATATTTCATCCATCTAATTTCTTCTCCCAGCTGTCTTTCAGGTGGGTTCAAGGTTAATATCGAGGGAAAAGTGGCCCAGAGTCCTGAAATCTATAACAGTTAAATTTGATAGCGGTTTTAGATTTCGTCCTGTCTTGAGGCAATTGAGTTTTGTTTCATCGTGATTGGTTAAACTCTACATATTTCGTTATTATTTTGATAATCGTGGACATTTTAGTCAGTCATAACTTAAGCAATATACATCCTCAGAGACTTATTATTACATCTTCAACCCGGTCTCACTGGAAGGCATATAAATACCACGACATTACATGGAGATAACGTGTGTCATGAGTACACATTTTAACCTTTTGGCCCGTCATTTGTAAGCAAACACAGTTAAGTTTAGGCAAAAAAAACACATAGCTAGGAAAAACGTCATGGTTGGGCTTAAAATAAATATGGAAACTAAGTGAAATATGTACGGAAACAACGTAACACAACCATGGAAAACACGTCACAAATGTCACTAAAAAACGTGACAATCGTCAGTTACGTTAGTGACATTTGTTTGTAACTTACAAAACAACGTTCTCGAACGCCGGTCTCCTGGTTAAAAGTCCATTGTTTGTTAGACCAACCCACCATAAGTAGTCTTTCTTTCTTTTTATATTATGTCACTAACTCTTACTGTAGCATTCATACTCGGTTGCGTTTACATTGCAGTCAGTAAATAAAAATTACGGTTGCTATAGAAAGGTCTGGCTCCACATATTGTCATTCAGGTAGCCTATAGGGAAAAAAATGCTCTGGCTTGTTTGTAGTTCTTTTAACTAATCACAGTCGTCTTGAGTGGGGCTAAGCAGAGCATGCAGCAATGGTGCCCTTGCAAAATAGATAAGCAGAGATAAGTGAGTATGCTTCATCCTCTGGAGACCATCAATGTCTGTACAAATGTTGATGATAACCCATCCAATAGTTGAGATATTTCAGCCTGGACCAAAGTGGTGAACCTGCCATCTCTAGAGCCACGGCGCTGGCATGGCCAACGGACAATTATAATGAAGCAAATTATAAAACTTATGGGTAAAGTACACCAAAGTCCAGTAAAACTAATACAAAGACAACCCAAGTAAAAGAAATACCTCTGCCAGAGAATCTCAAACTCTGCACAGGCTCATACAGGGCTAATATGAGAGAAATATAGAATAGAGCCAGGTCACGAAGAGTCTTAAAGGAAATCAATCAGATCAGAAAACACCAGAGGCCGATGTAAAGCCTGCAGCTGAACTCTGTAGAGCCCATACCCATAACTTTTGATTAAGACAGGTATTGAGCAATAGTATTGAGCATTGAGCAAGAGAAAGTTATATAGAGCCTGAGCTCTCTGTGGTTCAGTAAACATCGCTGAGCTGAAAAGCCTGAAAGAATAAAAGAATGGTCATTGTGAAAGGCCAGCTATTACATCGGTCAGGAAGTGTGTTTGGCACAGAGACATTGTGGTGAGAGACGTTAATAATAATTCATCCGAGCTCCTGAGTATATTGCACTATGAGCTTCCACCAGGTATGATCTACTTTAAGTACAATCATTCCTAGTATTAATCCAGGGCAACGTATCAAGGTCCTCAAATGTCTGTCAGAGGGAGTTCGAACATGTCAGCCACTCACTCAAAATTAACTGGAACTTGCTAGATGGAGCAATATGTTCTTACTGACTAAAGGCCTTTACACACTGGAAGTGTTTTATATTTTTTCAAACTGTTGTTTTTGTCACGAGTACTTTCACACAGAAATCAAATATTATGCTGTAGAAAAGCAACATTTTTTTCCAGACTTTGGTTGATACCATCATTCGCAGTGCAAAAGCTCAGAAAAAATCAATCTATCATGTTTTGTAGAATGGATTGAGTTGTGTCTGTTTTTATGAATCAAAAACACGGAGGCTCCGTAGTCAGACCCGGCAAATTATTACTCCTTTTAACCTTGACAAAGGAAGCACATACCAGATCCACTCCCTCTGTTCTTACATTTCACAATAAAAAGCCCTAGATATATAATATTCACAGGCGAGTATTTCGAAGTTTCGTGTTGTTTATCCGTCACGTCCCCGGTGTGTAAAGGTCTTTATATGATAGATGAAACATTGTAAAGCATAACAGATCAACAAAAAAACATGATTTACTCTGAGGGGGAGACTTGCATTAAAATCAATAGAGTGGTTTCCGTCAGTTGACTTTAATGTAAATCTATAAATTTCTGTCTAAAATTCAACTATTGACCGACCATCCCATTACACTAAAACCTTTAGCATAAATGGCTGATTTCCTGCCACCACATCCGCCTCATTATTTTCTCACAATTATCAGGACGCCTCTTTATGTATTGTCACATATATAGACCACCAAGTCAGCCCACACAACCAGCTGGTAAAAAAACAAAACAGCAAAAGCACCACATCAATTATTAATGAGTGTAGATTTTTTTTTAATGACAAATTGTAATAAGATACTTGTTTGTCCAATCAGATTCAGCTCTAGAGTGGCAGTACAAAATGACCTTAAGCATTAAATTAACTCTGGTGTGCGGACTTTAATACACTGTCAGATTTAATTCCCACTGATTTTAATGGGTTTTCGACTCCCACCTCCAATACTACCATTGGATACAATCAGGTTGTTGTTGTTGTTGTTGTGAAGACACATAGGGGGGGAAAGTGTCCACCAAATGGTGATCTTTATTTTAAAGCATGGTACAGCAGAACAACATAGTATTGATACTGTACATGAAAAATTAATGTGCAAGACTAATGTGCATATACATGTGCTGCATGGCAATGATCCACTGCCCATCATTATTATTTATTTTTTATTTTTTTGCAGGTTTAGGGTTATCTCATGAAGGAAATATTGAATTTGTGTTATGCATGTTTTGCTTCAACTGCCTTAGATATATTTCAGTATTCTAAAACTACTGTCTTTCCTGCAGGAATACATTATTTATAACCCATGTCTTATTCAGGGACTGGGTAAAGTACCAAATATTAAGCAGATATAACTGTGGAGTGAACCTTTTTTTTTCCTGAGTAATGATTTACGATGTGTTATTGTATCGTATCACGTACACTGAGTTGTTATTAGGTACAGCTTGCTACATACTTTAACCAAAAACTCCCTAACACAGACTTTATAACAGCTACATATAATGAGCTTTTAGAAAAATAAAATGTATTACTTGACTGTTGTTCTGGCTATTCTGGTCAGGTATATGTGTTGAAAATAAAAACTGGCAACTTGTAAATAACTCCCTCTCACATATATTAGTATCAGTGAAACACACACAGGAGAGCGAGCACTAACTTGCTTGTGATAAACACTACTTAGTACTACGGAAACATCCATTTGTTTCCAGCCACAACAACTGTGACCTCCGTTACAGCCAAAAAGTCCTTGGAACCAGCTGTACTGTCAGCAGCACACATGGCAGCCAGATAAACTGTCTTCATTGTTTCAATTAATTTCATTAATTGCATTGACTGCATATAGCCCTTTTCTACCAGACAAAGCACTTTACAATTTGCCTCTCATTCACACACACATACTGTACACCAATGATCTGGAAATTATTTGTTTTGTGGGTACCAGCCCTCAAATTTACCTTGTGGGGACCTATGTTTTGTGGGGACCAGCCCTCAGATTTACCTTGTGGGGACCTATGTTTTGTGGGGGCCAGCCTCAAGATTTGCCTTGTGGGGACCTATGTTTTGTGGGGACCAGACCTCAGATTTACTTTGTGGGGACCAGCCCTCAGATTTACCTTGTAGGGACATATGTTTTGTGGGGACCAGCCCTCAAATTTACCTTGTGGGGACCTATGTTTTGTGGGGACCAGCCCCCAGATTTACCTTGTGGGGACCTATGTTTTGTGGGGACCAGCCCTCAGATTTACCTTGTAGGGACATATGTTTTGTGGGGACCAGCCCTCAAATTTACCTTGTGGGGACCTTTGTTTTGTGGGGACCAGCCCTCAGATTTACCTTGTGGGGACCTATGTTTTGTGGGGACCAGCCCTCAGATTTACCTTGTGGGGACCAGCCCTCAGATTTACCTTGTGGGGACCTATGTTTTGTGGGGACCAGCCTTCAGATTTACCTTGTAGGGACCAGCCCTCAGATTTACCTTGTGGGGACCTATGTTTTGTGGGGACCAGCCCCCAGATTTACCTTGTGGGGACCTATGTTTTGTCAGACCAGCCCTCAGATTTACCTTGTGGGGACCTATGTTTTGTGGGGACCAGAGTTGTATCCCCCACATAGCAAAAGATTCCCCATAATGTGTGAATAGATATCTGTCCCCACAAAGTTATTGATAGTACAGATACATACAAAGCTCTGCGTAGGCCACTCTCCCTCCTGCAGGTCTTATTTTATTCAGAGATTCCACATTAAAAGAATAAAATGGATTTAAGATTCAATTCCATCAATTTCCTGGTTTTCAGCCGAGCCCTTTGTCACAGAATTTTCCTCCTTGAATGGCCAAAGGTGCACTGCTGAGAGCTGCAAGTTTACACAAAGAAAATGTGCTCTTCTATTTCATGCTTGATGGCGCTGTGAGGAGAATATCAATTCTGTGACAATGGAAGGCGGCCTCCGCACGTGCACGCAGGTGCACACGTTTCCTGTGTTATCTTTCTTTCGAGCTACTAAACAGGGAAGGGCAGATACAGTCATTTATTTCGACAAATTGTTTTACACCGCAGAAATGAGGTTCAGCAGCTCTACAGTAGCTCGACACAATGCAGAAATAATTACCTCACATGTGAGAGGATGCAATTAGTGGAATCGAAGAGATTGAAATCAGCTTAAACTCTTAATCTCTACGAGCGGAACAATATAAATACAAATGGCAGGAGTAATTGCGTCGAGTCCATTCATTATTAATCAAGCTGTAGGCTGATGCAACTCAGACATTAAATAACAAAGCCAGTCTCAACAAAAATACAGTCGAGTGTTCATGAAATACAGGGAGACTACTGCACCGATTGCCTCTTTAACATGTACACGTTCATTCATGCAACGTACTGCCTTTAAAGGGAGACACTACAGGTTAATTGGGTACACGTTGTAATAGATATGCTCATGAAACATCTCCAGTTGATTATTTACATCAAGACAATTTGTTTTCTTTCTGAAATTGTATGTTTAAATACATTAAATGAGGCATTATCCAATACTAACTATTAGTGTTGGTCTTACTAATACCTTAATATAGTGCAGCCACTACATATAAAGGGCAGGTGAGGTGGTTTGGCATCATAAAACTTTTTAAAGGGATGTTGAAGAACCACCTTAAAACTGAATTAAGCTGAAAAAAAAAGAAGACTGCAAAATCTACAGTCTCACATCAAGCTGCCAACTCCTCTCTCCCTCTAATGAATGACATTTTACTTTCTTTTCAGCCTCACCTAACTGGAACGTACCACCTGCTCAGGTAAGTACAGGGGTAGTTAAACCGAGCAGGAATCCAAATCATACAAAATAATGAACATACCATTAATACAAGATCTCTAAGTTACTGCTGACACCTCAATCTCTCTACAAGCACCCATCCATACCAATGAGCACATTAAATATAGCAGAATGTCATTCACTGCAGAACTATCTTACCTATCTTCCTAAATCTTAACAGTGGCCAGCTCCTACCTGCTGGGAGGACATAATGAAGCAAACCTGTTCCCACTTTCCTTGATTAAGCTGCAGAGATCTACCCCAACATCCCAGGCAGAACAACAACAAACAATCCTATGAACCCATAAAACAAACAAACTAAACAAGCGTGTGTCATTAATACACCTGACAGACTGAAAGGCATTTTCACTGGCCTGTTGTTCTGAAATTAGTTATTGTCAACTCAATCATAATTGTTTCAAATTACTTTTTATAGTGGTTGTTTGTCTATCTTTTTGTTTCTCTGTTCTTTTATTAGAGTTTATTATGTTTTATCCCTTAAAAGCCTAACCAGGGACACAGACTGCAAATTAGCTACGGCTACACATCCTATATACACTGCATCGGTTGCATTTTTATTTTATTTTATTTAAATCTAACAATGGGTCAAATATATGATTAAAATAAATGAATAAATAAAACTGGTGGGTCAAGAAATGCTTTTTTTTTATTTTCTGGTGATTAAACTAATCTTGTTTTCCAATCTAATTTTCATTGGAAATATATTTTTTAACATTATATTTCATTACAACATCAAAATTAAACTCATATCTAAGTTGCTGAGTTGGTTGTAGGTAAGAAATCACTAACTAAAGCAGAAGTAAGACGATGCAAGTTGAGGGAAAGTGAACAGAACAAAAAGTGCTTCTTCAGAAAATACGTCTGTTTATGCGCTGGTCATCAACGCTGTAAGAGTATTTATTTTTTCTCTTTAAAGCAGCCCTCATACTATTTCAGCAACTTCCATGTATAATTACAACAATTGATCTTCTGGTGGCTGACAGAGGCACTGTTCACTGACAGAAAAGCAATATACTGGGCAAGAGTAGCAGAAGACGAAGATGTTTACTGCTAATAAATAAGGTTTCTTCAATTTCCCTCTAAACACTTTAAGGTGTGGAATTCCTGCAGCGTGGGACACACTGCCTGGTATATTTTGGACATTATCACTCTCATGCTCTGGTGCTCCAGAGAAGGCCGAGCCACCGCGCTGGCACAAAATCATTCCACTCTGGGCTCTTTTCCACCCTCTTAATATTCAAGAAACACCACAAACACTCCAGCAGGGCATTCGGGCAGGCACTTTCCAATGAGCCACACAACCTATTTTGTCTCTATCAACAGGCCGCTCATTAACTGACAACGTTTCACAAGTGGCAGGAAATGCATCTTAAATCAAGCAATTAATTCAGATGAAAACACAAAGCAGCTGAGAGAGACACTGAGAGATTGGAGGACAGGGACACAAGCCAATTTTACCTGAAATGACTGAACCTTAATTAACTTTGATGTCTCCTTTTAATAATCGACTCATGTGAGGGCGGCTGCTGCTGATTGTATTCCTGTTTGATTCCAATGTAGCCTGATGTGTTTTTACAATTCCCAGACAGGAATATAACAAGTTAAAGCCCTCTGAAGTTCACTTGGAATACATGAAAACTGCAGGTGTGTTTGATGGTTACTTGTGCGAGATATGTTGGTATAATGCTTTTTAAATGTGAGTGAAACATATTTCTGATCAATCAAGTCTCATGGGAAGCTGTCTAAATACCACAACATGTACGCATGTCATGATAACACATTATAGGCTTTAAGCGTGTCATACGCCACAGGCTTAATGTTGTGAAATGGCTTTTCATGCCACATTGTTACTGTGAAATGGTCGTGGTTATGCTTAGGCAACAAAACTATGGTAACGGGCGCAGTTAGGTTTAAGCAACAAAACAACTTTGGTTTTGGTGCCTCTGTGTTCTCCGGTGCTCCTGACGGCATCTGCAAGATTTCACAGACCGGAGGAAAACAAGCAGTAAGAGCTGATCTGACCAAACGGTCAAACTAGGCAGCGCTGATCAAATATGAATCAATATTCTGTTACGTTAATGTCTATTTCTCACCTAAGATGTTTTCAGAATCATCTTGTAGTGCACGGTTTAGCTGTAAAATGAGAACGTTTGTGACGCAGCCACCATTGTAAGATTTGTTGAAGGAATGCCAAGTTTCGGTCACATGAACGGAGCACAACCAATAGGAACGCTCTCTCAATGAAAATGACCTATGATTGGTCTAGTCACAGGCTAGATTTTTTCAAGAAAACAGAGCCATGAGGAGGTGCATAAGTCTAGTTATCTCTCAGAACACTTGAATTACAATATGCTGAAAGGTTATGATGGTTATTATTATATAATTTTTGCCCGATGATGCAAAAAATATACTGACTACTGCCACTTTAAATAAGAATGTAAACTAAGTATAATACATACATAAACAACACAATAT
Source organism: Sebastiscus tertius (assembly GCA_916701665.1). Taxonomy (NCBI): domain Eukaryota; kingdom Metazoa; phylum Chordata; class Actinopteri; order Perciformes; family Sebastidae; genus Sebastiscus; species Sebastiscus tertius. The sequence goes on along the minus strand of CAKAOH010000354.1, from coordinate 148,223 downwards.
AAGAATGGAAAATATGTTACAAATGCCGCTAACGTAACTTCAAAATAACTCAACAACACTTTGAACACCGGTCCTCAAACACCGGTCTCCTGGTTGGAAGTCCTGTGTTTGTTGGACCCATCCACCTCCCTTCCCACCCAGCATAAGCTGTCTTTCTCCCTTTTTATTCTACGTCACTAGCTCTGAGCATATTTACGTAGATGCCTTTATACATTGCAGTCAGTACAGACGACATGGTGTACAAATGAGACATCAAATGCAAGAACAGCGTTCTCACTACATGCTTGCCTTCAGCATTATTGTGTCATTCACACACCTTTTCGGTCAATCGGGTTGCACAATCAGTTATGATATTTGACTTGCTAAGTTAATGACAAAGACACAGAGAGTCAGTGATGCTAGCCAAAATCATAGCAGACAGCTTTCAAACAATGCCGAGTTCAGGGATATGACTAGAAATGAGTTGACCCACTTATTTGGAAGTGAAAACACCTAAAATGTCCAACACACATGCACACTGGATTGTAAAACTGCGAGGGTGCACAACTATGGTTAAGTACTCCAAATATAATTAATCCAAATAAAGGCTTTAAAACTGGGTTAAACTGGGGATTTATTTCAAACCTCTCTGGTGGAAAAATATGAGGTTGCTTGTAAACTTATTCTATATGGGAGAAGCAGGTGTGTAGATAACAGCAGAGTAATAACGGTGTGGTGGCACATGAAGTGCTGAGGCATACTGCTGCCAGCTCCAAGAGCAGCTTACTGTCCCATCGCAGTTGGAGTCCAATCTGACAGATAAGCACTCCTGTCATCCCATGTCTCCATGTTTTCACTGCTGGTGTGAAAAAAATGGAACGTCAGGAGTCTATGAGTGTTTTTAAAAAAGTGAGCTTGTGTCAGGAAGTTTGCTAGATTGGAACAGCTGGAAGAGAAAATTAAGTCATTATGTTTTCTCACTTAATAAACTACCTTCCAGATTCTCTTGCAGGCAGTATCCTTCAAAAAAAGATGTAATAGCTTGCTCTACTATAATAATGGATAATGGCTTCATAGAAATATTTGAATGTTTTTGCTTGAATAGGTTGGAAATTATGCAATTTAGATGAAATCACCTGCTCAAATGAAGTCATTTTTTATAAATAAATAATTTCTACAAGCTTTTGGACCATATGTTACTCACCGGTGACTGTTGTGCATGTTAAGCTTCATAACGCTGTTGTAATTCTGCCGTTTACCCAATAAACAACTATTATGTTCTATATACACACATAATATACACATATTGCACTGCATAATGCGTGACAGTACTCCAAGTAAGAGCCCTTAGGCTTCTTACATCCAGTGACATAAAGAGAATTTATGTCTGTGGAAGATCTTAATCATCTGAAAATGAAAAGGATCTTCATAACCCACATAGCTGTAATTAAAAGCCCGACTCCTCGGCCCGTATCCAGGGGGCTGTCTGCTGCACCTGTCCCTCATTTGGCTCCTAGAGCTGATCTGGGGCAGCAGATCCATGACAGGCCTACAGAGCAGCTTCTGCACGCGCTCAGTCTGTGCTTCAGCCAGGAGTGAGTCAGGATACATTTCTTTTTTTAAATACTCTTCAACAGAATCTGCTACTGAGACACGTCTTCACAGGTTTGGGTATATTGTTTCCTCTCTTTAGAAATTACTACTGACGTCCATGAAGCGAACAAAATGCCGCAAAGACGCTTGGCTGGTCTGTTGCATAGTGGCATCACAACATTCAGTGTGATTTATCTTCTAAATAACAGGAGAAACCATAGTCCTACTACTCACTGTGTGTGTCCTGAATTATTACTGCTCCCATTTAATATGAGGCCTTCTAACCTTTTGCCTCAGGCAGCGAGTAACCAGTATGATGTCAAGGCTTACATACAGCATTAAGGATAAAGAGGACTCTAATGGTTTTCGGGAAAGAAACCGAGACAAAAATCCTCCAGTGTCGGCAGCAAAGGGCGAAGCAAGGGTTATATTAGTTGAAATTCTCTTTACATCCCGACAGTAATCAATAAATCAGATGCTCTGTGGCTTTCGCAGGACTGTAATAAAACCGTTGAATCATTTAATTTGGCCCGAATGTGATGATTGGATGGACTACCTGCCTGTCTTCCTACCTGCGAGCGCTTGACAGCTGTGAGTACAAACAATAGTTTGTTTTTTACATTCATAATGATCATTTTGGGGGAGTGGCTTTGGAGGAAGGCCTGAAGACAGTAACTTTCTTGCTAGATTTAGGGACTTTTGGAGCTAGTGCTTTCATTGTAAAACAATTGGCAACACTGGCGTGGGTTTTTTGGTTGAATCAATTTTAAAATCTAGCGTAATTGCCAGTTTCTCTAGATTACCAACCGTGGTTTAAAGACAAGAAACACAGGGCAATATAAATACAAATATACGGGATATAAAAGGATTAAAACAAAGTAAAATAGAAGACTAAAATAAGATGAAATAGAATAAAACATTAAACAGTAAAATACAAATTACACTATAACTTAAGCGTAAAGTGAATAAATAAGTTTAAATTTAACTTAATAAACCACAGTGGCAAACAGAAAAAGTACTAAAGTTGAGAGGGGTTGACTCACAAATAAACCGCTGCACTGTTGTGTTGGTTTAACCAAGTTTCAGTTTAAAACATTAAATCAAGATTGTGCTTGATAATTAAATCATTAAATTAAAAAAAAAAGATTTGCCTGCCAAACACCTGACATTTAATTAAACTAAATTTACTATTTAAAAAGCATACTTGGCCAGTTTAACATTTCATTTGTGAAGACAGACTGGGGTTGAAGAGTAACTGATGTCAGATTTGATAAATCAGCAGTTTCAGGCAGAAGTGTGGCAGTAGACGCTGTCTGTCCTGGGCACCGTCTCTCCTGTCTGCACTGATGCCAGGCAGATTTGCTTGGTGTGGCAATGCAGCTTAGTGGGTATCCATTAACATCACATCTAGTTCTTTTATCTCTGATCTCAGTTTGCTAGAGATATCCCTAATATAGGGCGGGGGTGGGGGGAGACTGATGAGGCAAACGTTTGGTGACCTTGCTGGCCATATCAGTCTCCTCAGCCTGGGCAGGAGAGAGCTGGTGGAGGTAGACGACCACCTCAGGTCTGGCTGATGGGTGTCCCAAAATGGTCCATCAGTACGTCAACTTCAGATCTGCTTGGGTGGAGGCCACCTGCCCTGAAAGGATGCCCATGTCCCCAGAACAGATTGAAGTTATCAGTATAGTTGATCCCTTTCAGGATTTGCTGAGCCATGTATTCAGTGATAAGAGTCTGCTGAACCTGTTGATCCCTCTATAGACCATCGGCAGTGGTCCACTAATAGAAAACTGGGCTTCCAGATCGTCCAGACAGTTAATCAGTTCAACAGATCCTGCTTTAACAATTCTGATTGCTCTCTGCAAATCATTTTGGGCTGTTTATTTATCAGCTTTGTTAAAGAAAACTATGATCTGGGAAGCAGTATGTTTGAATTGTGTAATTGTCTAATGTTTCAACGAGAGTTACAGGTTGACTCTTGGAGATTCATTAATGGTTCCAGCCTGTTTTCCTGTTGTAATGTGCGGGGTGACTGTGGTGGGTGTTTACGTCCACCTTTGGCTGTCTGCCAGATGTCCGTGGTCGAAGTTGGCTGAGCTCAATTCATAAATTGTGCCCTCTGTGGGAGTACAGTCTTGTACAAAGGACAAGACTGTACTCCCCAATTTGCTTAATGTGTTAGAAAACAATGGGATGAAATATATCAAGGAACTCAGGCAACCAGCAGGAAAAAGAGCCAAAAGCACGACACTCAGATACAGGAAACTGTCCAGGAAAGATAGGCTATGGTATTAAAAAAACACTAGGCTGAGAAGTGAGGTCATTAACACTAAGAATCAAGTGGTAATAATATCACTGACAACAGAGAAGACGGATGATTGAGGAGAGGTGGAACTCATCAGGACAAGGCAGGTAATCACACAGGCAGGAAACACACAATGGTAGGAGGTGAAGTATCTTAAACGAGAGACAAGGATGAGTTTACCAAAATTAAAAAACAGGAAATAACTGAAATACTGGAAAAAAAGGAAACATAACTTAGACACAGGACCGGGATGTAACATAATAGGTTCTAAGCTGCACATAGCTGCACAGTTTCGCATTCATTTTCAATAGTCCTGGCACTACAAGTCTTTTGGTTGACTTGATGTAAAAAAAAATATTTTAGAAAACCTCCTTTTTGTTTTTTGAAAAAAAAAAATTTGATGCCAGCTTGCAATATATCCCAGCAGCAAATGTCTGCATGTACCGTCATCACTTACAAAAGGCTCATTTACAAACAACAAACAGTGTCGATATCAATGTCAGACCCATATTAAAAAGACAAGTGTAAACGCTCTGGTTCTTCAAAGCCAAAGTCTCTCTTTCTGTCCGTCTCCGTCTGTCTGTCCGTCTCTCTCTCTCTCCTCCAGAGTCTTGTTATCTCAGTCTTTGGTCAGTGGAGGCTGTCAAAGGCCCAGTGTGAGACAGAATAGATTGCCCATTAACCCTGACTTCAAAACAAACTAACAAGCAACACAATCGAGACTCAGTGAAATATGAAAGCCTGCCATGCTCAGTGTGTTAACCAAAAAAAAAACAGCAGCAGTAGAGTGACTCATCTTTAATGAGCCTGAGGGGCTTGAAAACAGCACGTCAGTGCATGATTAAGGAGCTATTGATTTTTAATACCCATGCTGACAATGCAAGAAACAATTAAAGTGTTAACAAATAGTCAATGTGATTATAATGATCAAAAGAACAAAAACAGCCTCGGGGGCGTTCATATCATACCAAAATGTTTTAAGTGTTTGATACTTGTCATTAATTCCTGTTGTTTGAAAAGCAACTTATGCAAACTGAAGTGATGTACGACTCAAATCTTCACAGATATTAGAAACATCCACACCTTAATCAAAGACAGCCACATTTGATCATTATTATTATCTACTGAGACTTTTTTCTTGTTATGTGGAAGTGTTGCAGCAAAGAGCATGCTCGGCCACCAGATAATGAGGATTCAGATAAAGGCTAAAGGAAGAATAAAGTGTGTGTTTCTGAGGCACCATGTGTTTGTGCGAGTCTCATTTGAAAATCAGCTGCAGCTCGTTGTGTGTGTCAGTGTGTGTGTGTGTGTGTGCGTGTCTTTTTGACAAATGTGAATATAAGTGATGGTATAAATGTGGGTAAAGTTAGAAAAGGCGACAACAGGAAGCAGACAGGGTGAAATTGGCGTCAGGCACAAAGCTGGTCGGCCTCTTGAAGGGCCATTAAAGTGACACGGAAGAAATTGCAGGGGCTCACTGGAATGAATCGTTGATTTCAGGCTGTAAATGCTGCAGGTTTTGGTTATATATATTTTTATGTTTTGCCATTTCTGTCTTGAGTTTTAGAATTAATATTGTTATGTATGTGTAGAGCAACTTTCATGACCATCTGGGGCTTGAACATTGGACAAACAACTTGCACATCTCTTATTTAGTGGCACGTAAGAAACGTTTCTTTTATTTGGAATTTTCTTTTAAGCATGTACAACGTTGGCCTTTATACAGAGATGGAAAAGAAGAAGAAGCTCTGGTTGAAGTCAGAGCCAGCTCACAGGTGCTCCAACACTTCTCTTGGTTGCTGGGAAAAGTGTTCGTCAACATATATCGATTGTCAGGTACTTACAGTATACTGTAAGTGATGCAGTTGCTGTTCATGAGCATTTCTAAAGAGCACAAGAAGGTGGAAACCTTGAGCTCTGACTGAGGGCATCAGGTGATACCAGGGATCCATCCATCACATGCCATAGTCTCAGTATCTCTATTCTAAGAGAGACCACTGCTCATCTGACAAAGCTCTGGCCTTCTGCAACAGGGCGTGACCATTTCAGTCACATTCATCTTTCAGATGTTGCAGAACTTGAGCGTTGACTTCGTTGTTGTAGCGAGGGCTTGTGTTTCTTTGTTCCATTTACAAGATGGACAAAATAGCTTGCACAATAGATAATGCTCCCATTCAAGACATTTAACTGATTACCACCGGTGACGTTTGGAGTATCCAGCTTTTCTTCAGACGCTCGACGCTTGAAATGTCACCGGTGGTAATCAATTAAATCTTCATGGGAGCATTATCTGGTGTGAGGACTTTTACATGCTTTTCTTTCCAGCACCTGGTATTTATTGTCTGGATGGGCATGCTTTAGTAAATACGTTTCATTTTTTATTTTTCCATTTACCACTTTGTTGTATTGACTTCCAAACTGCAAAGAAATAAAAAAATATATACAGTATAAATATAGTCCGGAGTGAGACATGGGTGCATCATCTCTCCCATCCTCTTCCTTGTTACCATAGATCACATCAAACACCACAGCAGACAAACCCAGAGGCATCCATTGGACCCCGTTCTCCCAGCTGGAAGATCTGGACTTTGCCGATGATATCGCCCTCCTTTCAAACCAACCACTCCAACATGAACGGACAAAACTGACAGGCTCAACAACTTTGCCAGACAGGTTGAACTCAACATCTCCAAAACTCAAGTGATGTGTGTAAACTCCACCCCTGACAGCACCCATTCTTGTAAATGGGGCACCACTTGTTTGTGGAAGAGTTCACCTAACCTGGGCAGCCTCAACAGTAAAGACAGCACAGTGCATAAAGACATCAAAACTATGCTAGGAAAGGCTCAGAGTACCTTCTCCCAACTCCATTCCATCTGGAGGTCCAAGCAATACAGCCTTAAAATAAAGATGCTCTTGTACAACAGCAATGTCAAGTCTGTTCTGCTATACAGCTCAGAGAGTTGGCGAGTGATCAAAACCGATATGAGGAGAGTGGAAGTTTTTCGCAATGGAGGCCTCAGACGAATATGCCAGATCTTTTGGCCAAACAAAATCTCCAAATACCAACTGTAGAAAAAAAAAACGGGAGCATCACCAAGGAAATTCTGGACATCTGAGATGGCTAGGCCGTGTGCTGAGAATGGAGCAGGACCGGATCCCGAGGGTCGCCTTAAGATGGACACCACCTGGCAAAAGAAAATCCGGGAAACGCCCAAATCCACCTGGCGTAGAGCTGTGATACAGGAGCTGGACAAGATGAACCTGTCATGGGGAGAGGCCCAACATGCTGCCAAGGACCGAATGCAATGGAGAGAGCTCATTGAAGCCTTATGTCCCATAGGGCATGAAGAGGAGTGATATATAGGTTTTGTTTTTATGATTAATATGGATTAAATGACAATGGGTAATGTGAAGGGGGTCAGTAGTAATGACATACCTTGTACAACACCTGCTCAGCATCAATTGGCAGATAGACTATGTTCGTCTACAGAAGAAGGAAGTGGCATCTGGCAGCTAAAGAGCCAGATATATTTTTTTTCAGGGGTTGCTGGAAACCAATAAAGTACTTAAAATAACTCAAGCATGGATACTTATAATATTGAAAGACTAACACACACACACACACACACCACTAACTACACAGCATTGCGGTGATTCTCCGCTTAAATCAGCTCATTTGAATGCAAAGCCTGAGTTTTCTTTCCAATTACACACTTGCACTAGAGCAAAGTAAATCTGGGAAGGGTTTTTAGAAATTACAGTTATTAGATTATGATGAGCAAAGTTCAGCTGAAAGGCTTAAGCCTCTGCAGCTCACATGAGAAAGGAAGTGCTCCACACAGCACTCACCGTGCACTTCAACCAGAACCCTGCTGTATAATCCTTGTATGTAGCACATGCAGAAAGGGTTAGAATTACTTATGTTTTTGTTTTGTTTTTTTCTCTGTATGTGCTCTACCATCAATGCTGCCAAAGTAAGATCAAGATGCAAACACGTTCATACACATCTTTTTGGAGGCTGGTCTGAAGCAATTCAATGCACCAGAGACACAACGAAGGAGCCACCAGGATTTGTTTGTCTTTTATGGGGTGATATTTAAAATATATTTATGTAAATCTATGCAGCAATATTTTATGTATAAACACAACCATACCCCATCCCATCTACTTTTACATGTCCTGTTTTTGCAGGAAGGACATGCTAATGAACTAATTTCATGCCACAATAAACATTATTCAAGTTTTTGTTTTTTTGTTCTCTTTAGAGCTGAATGTGCCCACATTGCATTTTATGTCCTGCAAACCAGAATGCTTCCATAAAGATATTAACATACAAGTTTTACTGTTTTCTTCCATCCTGCTTGTGATGGCATTTTGTTTTAATCTCGATGCACAACATACACTCACCGGCCACTTTATTAGGCACACCTGTTCAATTGCTTGTTAACACAAATAGCTAATCAGCCAATCACATGGCAGCAACTCAATGCATTACGTCATCTAGACGTGGTGAAGACGGCTTGCTGAAGTTCAAACCGAGCATCAGAATGGGGAAGAAAGGGGATTTAAGTGACTTTGAACGTGGCATGGTTGTTGGTGCCAGACGGGCTGGTCTGAGTATTAAACTGCTGATCTACTGGGATTTTCACCACAACCATCTCTAGGGTTTACAGAGAACGGTCCCAACAAGAGAACATATCCAGTGAGCGGCAGTTGTGTGGACGGAAATGCCTTGTTGATGTCAGAGGTCAGAGGAGAATGGGCAGAGAGGTTGGAGATGATAGAAAGGCAACAGTAACTCAAATAACCACTCGTTACAACCAAGGTATGCGGAATACCATCTCTGAATGCACAACACGTCCAACCTTGAGGCAGATGAAGACCACCGGTACTAGCAAGGTGTACCTAATAAAGTGGCCGGTGAGTTTATATGTCACATATTGTATATTGTGCGGTGTTTTAGTTAGTATATACCTTACAATTTGTGAAACGATGAAGGGAGGAAACACGTATGGTGTTGGTGGGCTTATCCAGAATGTCCATGTGACTTTTTTTTGCATCTGCAAAAAAAAAAAAAAATGCAATATGAGCATCTGCGTTTTCAGAGATTTGATGTGAATGTGGCTTGAATATAATAATACAGCATATATGTGCCCTTTTTTGGGTGGAAAGAAGAAAAAAAACTTGCCAATAATTCTGATTTCCTGTCTGTCAGAGAGTGGGTGTTCGCAGTGTGAAGAGCAATGTTCACAGTGAGCTGTCAATAGAGCAACAGCATGTGTGTGGCCCTTTACAGTTGTTATTCTGAGTTATGCCTTTAATTCGGAGCACCCTATACTGTATGTATTATCTTTTTTTGCATTTTATTTTTGTTAACCTGGTGGGTGTTTTTGTTTTGCCCGGGGTTGCCAACCTTTACAAGTTCCAAACACTTTTTCTTCTCTTCTGTACACACATGCTTTACCATCGTACTGTAAGACATTCGGCTGTATTTCTGCATGCTATGGCTGCTGTTTTACAAGCTATTCTGCTTGTTTTATGTACTGAACATTGCTTTTCTTCCTGAAGAACTGATTGGGAGTTTAAGATGAGGGGTTTCCAGGTCCCTAATGCGTCCGGTGGCTTCTGCTGCAGACATGTGATTCTGATATTCTGAAAAACAGGCAGCTGAGGCAATCAAAAATCGTGCTTCTTCTACAGGCTACCAGTGTAAAACAACATGGGGCGGTTGTGGCTCATCCATTAAACACAGGGTTGGTGGTTACTCCCCTGAGTCCACTTGTCCACATTTCTCAAGAGAGCAAGACGCTGAATCTCAAGCACCAATTTTAATTCACAACATTGCTTCCTGGAAACAGAAGGCTGCTCAGTGACTAGAAACAAACAGGAGCTGAGCATTAACCTGTGGAAAGTGAAGATTTGGAGGCTGGAGTCGTGGATGACCTCACACCTCATTCTTTGGGAAGTGGCTAAGTGTGATTATACAGTCAGCGGTGTCGTATTCTTCTTTGTCCAATCCATTATTTGCATGTTTAGATGTTATTTGCAGAAGTTGTGAATTGGCGTTGCCAGCCAGACACTTGACATTCAACAAACAAACACACATTTGGTGAAAGTGGCCATTTCCATCATACAGATGGGTGTAATTGTGTTCTACTATGGATTTGATAGCGGGCAAAAGTTTTGTATTTCCTCATGAGCAACACCTAAAAACCTAAACTTACAAAGGCAATGTTTTGCTGCTTCTTCCAAACCTCCTCCTATCTAATTTCCCATCAGCCAGTCTATACTTCATCCTGTCATCCACACACATAAACATCTACCACTCTCTTTGCCCACCTCCCCATCCATTCCTCAATGTAATCTCTGTCCACCCAACCACACATCCGTCCATCATTCACCTCTTTATCTGTTCAAGCCACTACTGGAGGCTGCCTGGGGAGAGCTTTTTTTTTTCCTTTTTGACAGTCCGAAAGACAAAGTGCTCTTGAGGCTGACAGCAAGCCGGTCAGATAGGAGCAGGTAAGTGGCACCTTCTGTTCATCACTGCCAGCTGAGAGTGAGCACTGAGCAGCCGCACACTTTGCCTGTGATCCTCCGTTAGGATCGCTCCATGGTGGCAATCAGAGATGGAGTGATTTCAGCCACTAGACCCCCTGCTGCTCTGATTCAGGCTCCCATCAGGCTTCGACCCCCCTCTGGCTCCAACACAGTCTCATTAAATTCTGCTAATGCTCTAACTTGTGGATTAGACGCTCGCTTTCGCTTAAACTTCAAACATCACTTGTCCTGTCACTTAGATCTTTGCATGTTCAGCAAACGGCAGAGCTGAAAAGTTTGATGTGAGTGAAGAGTTCCTTTGACTTGCACATTTTGAGGTATTATATCAACTGAAGCTGTCTCATGGCGACCAGCGGCCAGGCTCTGTGATGCACTTTAAATCTTGTCCTCACAGTGAGGTTACCAGGAAAATCACTGCACCTGCCGGTTTTTGCCAAGAAATAGTTACAGCATGTGAGTCTCAATAAAACCACAACTTGTTTGTGTACTTAATAAACATACAACGTGTTAATTAGCGAGCTTCAGAGGTGTTTATAGGCTTATTTTTGAACTTTGGAGACAGCGAGGGCAGCTTCTTTATGTAAAAAGTATCACATCCTTGCTCCAACTCCATAGTTAATACATACGAGTACCGTTTTTCCCATCTAACTCCAAGGGAATTAAATGAATGAATAATTGCAAGCTAAAGTGTATAGTGGTCAAATGAATAATCAATAACTGACATGACATTTCTAGCTTAAAGTATGATGACATGGTAGGACTAGAACAAGGAAGTAATCCTTTCATGCCAGTCCCATTTATTCTCAATTGGAATAAACAAAGTGCCTTTTTTAATTTGTAAAAACTGTATGCAAGATTGCTGTCAAAGCACATAATTCCTCATCGAGCTACAAACTTTAATGTGTTATTTATATAAGTGGTGCCAAAGTAAGTGATGGGTGTTATAATGAAAAATATAGACGAAAGAAATGAATGGTGCACTCTGCCAAGTAAGGTTCTATTTACTTAATGTGAAGCATCAAACATTGAAGGCATCATAAATATAATCGGTTGGGTTGAGCTCTACAGTTCACTCTTGTCCTTGTTGACGAAACAAATTACTCTCAAGGTATTGTTTGTTCTGGAGCTTTTGACTGTACAATATCTTCATCAGCAGATGGAGTCTACTAAAGTGTCACGGAACAGTAGAGGTTCAGACCTTTCATGATTATTGTTTTCATGTCGAGTAACTTTAACCATAACAATGTTTCATCAGCTTAATACTTCATGACTTTTCCTAATTATATGATAATTGCTTTAACAGGTGACACATTTTTGAAGTCTGCTACGGAGACTGAAGGATTCCTTAATTAGTCTCATTGGATTTATGTTATCTAACAGTTTGTTCATGAGAAGCAAACAGGGAGTTCGACCTGTCTGTAAAAGAAGCATCACTACGTAGGATAACATACTATACATTTTTGTACATATTCTATGATTGACCTTTTGGCAAACAGAATTAATTTGTTCATGCATAGTTCATGTAACAATGCTTCATGGTCATTTTGTCACCTTTATCAAATGTTCAAGTCCAGTTTGTGGATAAGGTTCTTTAACACATCCAGCAGTGCGGTAAGTGGGACCTCAAACAATGAGGAAGCAAAGCCAATGTTAACCAAACACAAGAGATAAGATATACACAGAGCGATTATAACAGCTGAACAATTTTTAAATCAAGTTAAGTCCGGTTGATAAATAATTCAGGCCACATAATAAAGCACAAGACATTTAGCGTTTTAACATTTTAATTCCTTTCTTGCTTTTGGCGTATCATTTTTACACAATGTATCTTGTACTAAACGAGAAAGAACGCTTATGTCGGGCAGGAGGGGAGGTGGATGGATCTAACAAACACATGACTTTTAACCAGGAGACTGGTGTTCAAGACTGGTGTTTTGTTTTGTAAGTTACGCTAGTGATTGGCGGGTGAAATCATCAGGACACCCGCCACTTTGGCAAGCAAGGAAAACACAAGTGATGGGAATAGAGAACTGTAGTTGTCCGCTTTCATGGCATCTCACGTCTCCGTGACTATTGATTCCTCTTATTGATGCTTTCCGACAGTTACGCTGCACAATGACGCATACGCACGATGTATCATGTTTCAGTTTGTTTGACCGGAGACATAAAAAGAGAAAAAAAGTGCACAATAGCGTGGCGCTACTAAACCTGAGGGGACGCATACTATTTTTCCCTGAAAATGCTACACTGTGAACAACAAATCTGTGTTGAAATCAACAGGATGACAGTTAGTAACGTTAGCTGTTAGCAGACGGTGGGCAGCACAGTCCTGCTTGGTTGAATAGCGGAGATACTCATGTTATTGGAGGTGCCATTGAGTTATTATTATGAGGCGTTCAAAGTCTGCTCAGGAAAAAGGACCATTGGGCGATCATTTGAATTTTGTGTTTTTATGCAAATAACCACTATAGATGATAATAATAAAGTACAGTACAGTACTGTGTACACTACCCTTCCTCCACGGTGTAATTCGAACAATGTTATTTGTTATATGTATATAATGTAGCGCATGGATTTCAAAAGTGTCAAATAAAATTTCTGAGTGGCAGTCAAAAAAAAATACTTTGGTTGAAGTATGTTATTGGAAAGTCAGAAGTTCTGGATGAGTTAAGTCCATCCACCAACATACCAGCAAAGGAATCAGTGAATATCTCGCTTGCATTAGGCATTCCTTCTCTTCTTTTATTCACAACTCAGCCAGCATCTCAGCAATGCAGCACATTTCCCTCCCAAATTCCTACAGTAACACCTTTATCAATCTCTCTCTCTCTCGTAATGCTGAGGCACAGCCGGCCCATTCAGCCTTTCTCTCATTCTCTCAACTTATTTCCCCCAATTGCCGCCTTAATACCTTCATCAGCCTCCAAACAACCTTAATGGCTTCAGCAGATGGTGCGGCTGTCTGAGGGTCGTCAATCTCAATCTCTATCTCAGGTGATTTGCGGAGATGAACTGGTTTACTGACCTGTCTTCACATTGTTAACAAAAAAAAGACACGTTGTTTGGTTTTATACACATATGAAAATACAACGTATTCTCGTACAAACAGTTGTTATATCTTACGACAGTTATTCCTCCTTTTTCCTTTGTTTTCCTACAAATGTCCAGCAACACGTGTCAATTTACACTCATTACATGCATACGGTCTTTTCAAAATAAACTTCTGTCTTTACAGGAAACAACCTTCTTAGGTTTTGGCAACAAAACTACTTGGTTAGGCTTAAGAAAAGATCGATTCGGTTAGGATTAGGCAACGAAACTACTTAGTTAGGCTTAAGAAAAGATCGATTCGGTTAGGATTAGGCAACAAAACTACTTAGTTAGGCTTAAGAAAATATTGATTTGGTTAGGTTTAGACATCAAAACTAGTTAGGCTGAAGAAAAGATCGATTTGGTTAGGTTGAGGCAACAAACTACTTAGTTAGGTTTAATAAAAGATCAATTTGGTTAAGATTAGGCAATAAAACTACTTAGTTAGGCTTAAGAAAAGATCAATTTGGTTAGGATTAGGCAACAAAACTACTTAGTTAGGCTTTGGCAAGAAAGCTACTTAGTTCGGTTTAGGAAAATATCATGATTTAGCTTAAAAAAAACTCTGGAAGTGGTGTTACTTAAGTTTGTAAATTACAAATAAATCAATGTTGACTTCTGGTTTCACACTGGACATAAACACCGATGTCCTGGGCCAATGTCCGGATTTTTTTTATTCCTTGATTGTTTTTCAGACACAGTACGACCGGACTATCTCAGCCTGTTGGGTGCTGTCAATTTTCTGAATGGTTTGAAAGTGGATGAAGAATACACTCCTCCCCTGGAGCCACAAGTTAAACTCTTACTTCTCATCTCTCATGCTCTTTTCTGTTTGTGCTGAGGCAGGGAATTTAAGTTTTCCCTCCGAGACATTTCCTCAGGCTATCAGACTGTGTAAACATCAGTCTGAGGTGATTAATTATGCCAGGCAGAGAGAGATAGAGGAAGAGAGCATAAAGGAATGAAGAAGAAAAAAAGGAAGATCATATAGATTAGAGTCCCGAGTCTCCTTGACCTGGCTCTCCTGTGGTACCTGCTTGTCTTTACAATAGGAAATGGTATAAATATTTCAAGTCAAATAGAAAGCGGTATAAACTGAGTTTTCATCTTTTATTCATCAAAGCCAAGGGATGTAGATGCACATCCTCCAGTCTTGATGCCTGCAGGGCCAAATGCTCCGACTGTATATATTTTTATGTGTGTGTGTGTGTGTTCGGCAAGCACACAACTTAGTATGAAGAAGAGTCCTTCATCCACACAAAGCCAGGTGATAAAAGATCATCTAAAACCTTTTGTCCACTCTTCTCATCTTTTTTTCCCTGAGCACTGCAATCTTTTCAGATGTCTGCGGATATTATGTATGCAGTAAAGAAACACGTTCTTGTACTGAATTTTTTATATGTGGATTCCTTTCACATTTCAAGTAGAAAATATGTAAAGAATCCAAAAGATGCAGGGATTGTAGAAGTGTCAGTCTTTCCAGCAAGTTTGCTTAAAGGATAAGGCTTGGTGTTATTGTTTTTTCTTAGTGTCAACAAATCCTGTGAAAAGAACAAAACCAACAGTGTGTTAGTCCGTCTCTCAATATTTTCTGATTTCCCTACTCCGTCTGTGGCGCTCAGCCCCAAACACATGGTTCCTACTGCAGATTTAAAGCTTTAAACTCACCTCACAAATATTGACCGTATGTGTTTCAGCAACAAGAAAGTCCTCAGAGTTCTCACACACACGGCGTGGGGATCAGCTGGTCACGTTACTGTTATAATAGTCAGTGTTGGTATTTGAGTTTTTGACTGTACTTTCCGTAATAACTGTACAATATCATCAAAAATTATATGATCACACCAAATCATCTTCTACATCAAGTAATCTGCTGAAATCAGATCGGTCCAAAAGATCAAAACCACTAACTTAGGTTCAGACAAGAAAACCAGTAAGTCAGGGTAAGGGAAAACATCATGGTTGGGCTTAAAATAAGTACATAAACTAACACTGAAAGCCTCGGGTTTGATAAAGTTATCAGAACATGGGAAGAAAGACCAATTGCGCTCCTGCTGCTGGGTCAATCACCACAAAAACGTTAAGTGGAATAAGGAATAAGATCTTTCCCTGACCTGGAAAACTGACTATTAATCCCCTTTTATGTGACTGGTGAAACCAGTGAAACGGATATAAAAGCCAACTGACCTGCTGTCAGGGTTTGATGTTTCACAGATCCCAGATGATCAAAGAGTTTATTGATGAAATCGAGCAGGATTTAAATAACACCAGTCCAGGTTTGAGGGCGTTAACGGATAACTAAAGTATCACATCAGACGTGTGGAAGGAGCAGGATTAAGGAATATCTCTTCAGATGAAAGAAGGCAGGATTGGATATTGATCGTACGTGTGTGTGTGTGTGTGTGCACAATCACGATTCCTCTCTCTAGAAGAACGACACAAGGGTCAGCAGACAGAGAAATGTAAGAAGTAGAATGGACGAGAGAGGCAGAGATGTGAGAGTAAAGACAGTGAACAGAACATGCAGACGATGTCTCAGTGAATGGAATAAATACTCTATAAAACCTCTTCATTCTCCCCAGACACCATTCTGATAATACAACAATGTTAATATCAAAATGTTCCATTGTGCTTTTCACTTCAGGGAGGATAACAACACACTGATGTAAGTTTTTTGTGTCTGGCATTATGTAGCTCATAATTTAAATGATTTCAAGTATGACAAAAAGCTCATCAGAGAGTTGAGATTACTAAAGTTTTAATGATACGGCTTCAGCTGTCTCAGTTAGCTAAATATAGTGAGTATGTTTTGTCTTGGCAAGAAGTACAGCATCCGCAAACTCCACACATGACTTCACTCATAGGTTTACTCCACTCCATAGAATAAAGGCCACTCCAAGCACAAGTTTGGTGCAAGACGGAAGCTAGGTATACCCAACGTCTATCAACATATCCCCATACATCAGATCATGATATCATAAGCCGCTGCGGTGTTTAGGCAAAGACCAATATGAGGCCTTTCTCAGTTTTGGTTATTGCAATCATAGCTAGTGAATAAAAACTATTTGGAGGCAGCTCTTTTCAGTTAACAAAGCCGCAGACCCAAATACTATAACATTATACCATACCATAACAATAACTGAAGAACTTCAAATGACGCCTCATGGTATCAAACACTGACTGCCTGTCTCTGATGGGAACTCAAATTGCTGTCATTTGATTTGGCACAAATGAAAAAATTTGACCGTAAAATAAAAGGGTTGATGCAAATCTCAGTGGGCGAACGCGTGCATGTGATTGGAGGAGAGTATTACCCATAGAGTCCAGTAGAGGGCGCAGCCTGTGATAATAGAACTAGGGTTACAATATCATAACCTTCGTTATATGACAAATAAGTCAACATAGACTTCTGGTTTCACATGGGAAACAAACAGCGGTCTACCAGGTGAAAGTCCGATGTTTTCAGACCCAGTCACCACTGAATTGGATTAAATCCAAATAGATTAAAACACTGCAGTAGTCAAATTTGCACAAATGAAGCTTGGGGAAGATGTACCCATTCCATCTGAAAGCACCTTTTTGTGAACTAGTGGTATTTTTGATATGAAAATGAGCCTCAATAATGTAAAAGCATGCAGGAGTTGTAATTCTCTAAAACATGCAAGAACATTACATGTTGAGTGAAATCAGCCGGTCAGCTCTGACCTTCAGACAGTCAGCATTCAGCCGGTCAGACAGAGAGCAGGAAAGTGAGGCGGTGCATGTCCCCGGGGTTTAGCAGTGTCAGACTGCACAGCACAACATATCAGCCTTCCCTTTATTACTTTCTGTCTGCTGCTCTGAAAGCTTCTCCATCATTGGCTCAGCGAGCTCTAAACACCTCCTCACACAGGGAACCTGAATCCAGAAGGTGAAGGGAAGGTGTTTTTTGTGGTTTAATCTCTTAAAATTATTAGACAGTATCTGCAATGCACTTCAGCCTTTGACTACCTCGCTAGCTTTGCGCATTTATTCCCAGTGTATGGTTTCCAGTGTGCAGAGAACTGATACTGAAAATGGTATTTTTCATCAATTAAACGTGTTTGATTTCATTCGCATAGGGGCATTTACAACATATTGTTTCTTGTTTACAGTGTATGCACTTCCACTCTCTCTACCTTCAGGCAAACAATCACAAGATACAAACAAACCCAGGCTTTAACCTTTTTCCACTAACACTCAGCATGTTGCTCTCAGTGTTGTCAGGCGGAGGGTGAGAGTGGGGTTAATGCTATAGAAATAAGGGGAGGCTGTTGAATATGGATGTAGGGCAGTGTGTGTGTGTGCGCTGGTGCGTCAGCAGCAAGGCCTGTCAAGGCAGTCTTCCTCATTAGCAGTGACTGAAACAGACGTGCAAGCTCGGCGGCGCAGTGTGTCTGTCCACCTCCAGCACCGCAGGAGGCAGCACTTAGTGCATAATACTGCCATTCTGATACCTTTTTGCTCCCTAAACTTTCAACTTCTGACTGTTGTTGACTCTTGTTAGCAAAAAATCCCACGTCGAAACTTTTTTTCCCTCTCCTGTGGGAAAGTTTGTGCAGAAGCGAGCAGTGTCGCCTGCATTCAACACTTTAACAGAGACAGAGAAAACTTTGCAGTCGGGGCTGATGTGGGAGGAAGTGCGGCGAGCTTTTAGTCGTCCTCTGTCAGCAGTTTTTTGCTTGAAAACCGAGCAGCATGCGTGGGTTCAATGAGCTATCTGCACACACGAATATGGAATCTCAATGACACAAATATCACAGCTTTCTACTGAACGAACTGTGCACTGTGCAGAGGCACAAAAGTTCTTCAACTTTCTACAGCTTTCCTGCACCGGTCTCTAAACACACGCCGCCAATTGTGTGAATTGATTGGTGGATTTTGGGAGAAGCAAACAAAATCTAAATACATTAGCACATAAATAGGTGTAGTACTGGCTGACTCATTAGATTTAAGTCAATTCGTTTTTTGCACTGCAAAAATTCAATCTCATTAAGTTAAGTTTTATTCTGTAATTCAGTCCTGAAACCTTGTTTTCTTTAAACAAGTGAAACAATCTGCCAGTGCCGCATGGATTCTTCAAACTCTTTCCGTTAGAAATTAATTGATTCACATTATGTTCTAGAAATAAGTTTGATCTTAGAATATTTGCATCCAAACTATTTACAATATCATTTTAGTACTGAGATGTATTTTTATGTTGATGACACAGTTATTTACCGTTGCACTTTTAATCTGGTTAAGGTTTTGGAAACACTTAAATTAGCTTGTAGCCTCCTTATTTAGTTTCTTTGTAAATCACTTGATACAATGACAGAATGCTTTACAGAAAAAAACAAAACTGTAATTGATAAATAATAGATAAATACAAACTAAAAGTCTGAAAATGTTAAGTCTGGGTCAATACCAGTGTTTCAACTCACATCATGTTTTGATAATTATTTGGTGTGTGTATCGTGTTGTTATTATTGTCTGTAAACTGTGCTCCCTTTATGGCCAGAACTGATAAATAAAATCAAAAAATGTGAACTGAATAAAGACCTTAACAATACAGGTGGGCTTTGCTCTAGTTTCTTGGTCTGGTAACCACTGCTGGTGAGAAATGTTTGCTAATTTTATCAATCTCTGAATATATATATGTATATTTCTGTGTAACTAACATAACACAACTCGCCACTAGTAGCCACAGCATCCTCTGCACAGCAAAACTTACTTTGTCTTGCTTTAAAAAAAAAGGTGCTCCGTTAATACAAAGATTACTAAATAATTATACATGCAATATATACATGTTTAATGAGAGGTATAGAGGAAATAAACTGTATTTGGGTAACATTAGCTATGCACAAACACACAGTCACATATTATTGGACAATAATTCTCCTCTCGGGCCTTTTCACCACCACCTTGTTCTTGGATTTCATCTCCTAACCTGCACTGTGTGTCACTTTCTTAATGCTGCCCCACCACATCCCCAAAAACAATGCTATCAGCAGTGAACTCCCCAGACAGCAATACCATTTTCCAAGAGAACAGAGGGAGACTGAAAAGCAACTTCAGCAACGGCACTGCAGTATTCGTCTAAAGGGAAGTGAATGAAAAGTTTGGTACACACAAAATTAAAAACTATCTTTCAAATGAAGCACACAGTTGTCTGGATGTAAAGACATTTGTCAGCCGCTCACGGTACAGTGAACTGGTAATTTGCTACTCGATCAAAATTTGGTGCAAGATGGTGTGCAAATGTCCCCCTTCACGCATGTATGCTGCATTAGTAATAGAGACAAATATTTATGCAGACTTAGAAGACACATTTCTGCTGTCTGAACTCATAAGCTGCGACTCATAACTGCAGAGAGCAAAAGCTACAGGATATTTGTTGTTGAGTATTGCATGCATATATTGTTTCTGAGCTAAAACTCCTCTGTGTTTTTACTATTTTGCATATGTACTGTTTGCTACAGCAGGTGCTGCTGCTGCATTTTGCTGCAGCAACCCTGCATTTGTACAATTAGCATACATGCTTGGCTAATTGTGTTTCGCTCATTCTGTATAATTAGGCTTCTTGCTAATCTAATGTAAATTACTGTTTTTGTTAACTTTACAACTTCATTAGGTCTTCATTACTTGTCATAATTACCTAATTATGCTGCTTGTTATATGATTCTGTGTAATGTCCTTTAGCAGCTCTCAGAGAGGGAGAGCTTGTGTACTCGATCTAAGTCCGATCCATCTCTCTGAGCTTTCTGCCCTTCCTCAGTCTGTCAGTCTGTCTGTCTGTCTGTCTGTATGTCTGCCTGCCTATATTTATTTCTATTTATGTTGGAAACATGTTTTAATATCCTGGCTTACTTTTTCATTCAAGACTGCAACTGAGGTTCATATCCTTTCTCCTACAACAGTCAGTCATTTATGTAGCAACTGACAACCAATCTTGGCTCCAGATAGAGTGGACATTGGGTTATCAGCGGCATCTCACAACAACATGTTTTGTGCATGAGCTGCAGTTACATTTTGGAAAAAAAAATGTATGTAACTTTCACTCTCAACAATGTGTGTTTTTCCTTGCAGTCATGCTGTAATTGCAATTTTAATTCCATGGGTGGATTAGTTTTTCAACTCTTAGTAAAACATTAATCAAATCCATCCATCCAAATGTGTGTCCACATCGGTTGTATGTTATCTCACGGAAAGTTATTCTGTCCAATGTCAATTTCCACTCCAGTCTTTTCAAAATAAACTTCCGTCTTCACAGGAAACAACTTAGTTAGGTTTAGGAAAGATCGTAGTTCAGTTAAACCCACTCAAGAAGAGGTTGTGCGACTCCGGATGTGACGTAGCATAAGTACGGAAGTTATGTGACAAATCAACGCTGACTTCTGGATTCACACAGGACATGAGCGAATCCCTTACGTTGCGTTTGTCGCTCTTTATACTTCCTGTTTCACAATTACGTGGATTACATATAGATTGATTTTGTGGGATATATACAAATTACAGTGCGCTACTTTTCATAGGTATAGCTACGGATGGTGTCTTAGAACAGCCTCGTCCAGCACACAGAGCTATTCAAGTTTTCTGCCTGGACTTGCTTGCAGGGTTCATATTATTAGTGCAAGCATTTTCTCATTAGAAATTGTTCCCAAAGTCTGTTATGTTGTTACAACCTGAACAGAAACATAAGAATTAAAAACGTATTGATTTATCTTGGTTTCTCTTTTGCATTCTCTTTCTGTTGTCTGACATTTTCTGTACTTGAGTGATCTTTGTTACACTTTACATCTTTCAAAAAAATAATAATAGTCACACAAATATACTTTTTAAAAGACTGAAAAGTACAGGTCAGTTTAAAAAGATGAAAACTAATAAATACACGGAACATAGAGATCACCTTTAACAGTGGAATAGAGTTTGTAAGGGAATCATCAGTAGACCACAAAGTGTGTTTTTTTTATGTTCTTCTTATTTTAGGTTCATGTAGTGGCTTCCACACAAAAATAGAAAAATTAAAATCCCAAATCAACAATCATTTGCGTGGCTGTCATTTCCTATCTCAGGGACTGCAGGTTTGCTGCAGGGTCTCGCCGGGCTCGTTGGTGGGCACGTGGGCTGCCGCCGTCCTCTGGCTGTCTTCTCGAATGAGTTGAATGTGAAATGATTCCTTAAGCGATGCTGACTGTTGCACCTCGCTCATATCTTATCCATGCAAACAGATGCTCGTTAGCCACGGGGGGATTTCGTTTGCACAAAAACAACACGAGGACGTGCGACGTGAGGTGTGAGCCGGAAGAATCATACCGCCTTAAAAGTGGAAACCTGCTTATATTGGAAACAAAATCCATAACAAACCCTCTTTGGTGGAGGTTCAGTATCCCAAGTGCTTTACAGCAGTGTCATTACACTGCATGCATTTTTTAACATGGATGGAGCCAGTGGGCAGGCAGGCTTTAACCTCCATACTAGATGAGGACGCCTTTTAAAATGTCTACACAGCCCCCTGATGTGTAACATGAAGCGTGCAGGACAGAGACAGAGTAGGATATTCAGAATGCACAGAACATTTTTGCAATGCCTTTTCCTCTCTTTAGCTCTGTGTAATATGGAGCTTTTCACATTTTTTAGGCAGATTGCGTCTCAGCGGACGAGAGAACCGTCTGGGAATCCATGAAGCATAATCCCTTTAGCAACATGCACAGGTAAAATTGGAATGTTTCCTCTTGGCACATCCTCACTGGGAATGTTTATAAAATGAACAAGAAGACATGTTTTAAATAAGGAACATGTAGAGACCTTTATAACAAGGCTATAAGAGAGTGCTACAGGAGTGAGTCCAGAATTGAGTTGGCATTTTAGCACTTCCGGTTCCCTTGTCTCAAAGACAAAATGTTTTTTAGTTAGATGCCTGAAACAAGGTCTAAGACAAACTTTATAGATTTTATTTTACGATATAAAATGTGTCAATAAATAAATTATACTGGTGAATTTTTAAGTTTTTATATGTCTTTAAAAAGGTGGTTGCTAACACGTGGCTAAATGAGGCTACTAAACGTCATCATGCCGACACATCCTCCTTCACTGCTTCGTTGTGTATACTCAAGTTCATGTGACCGTGGTGTAGTTTGTTTAAGATAGCTTTTTGCTTCTGGCGATTGTTTTGTGGAACAAAACATGTAAGTATCATAAACGTTTGTTTGCCAAAGATGTTATTTTCTGCAATAACTGAAAACCCAATGGAAAAACCCTGTTGTTGTTTTTTTGTCGAGTGAACCAGGGCGATGCTAACGTCTGGGTTGACCTACAAAGATAAATCATCCCTGCACCATTCTATGGGGAAATGGGGAATATAAATTAAGATTATAACCCTGATGGGACCACAATGGCTGATGTTTAAAATGGTCGAGAGTTTGTACTAAACATAGAAGCTTGCCATGGACAGACGGCACATGTTATCTTGTAGCACTTTTGTGATTTCATCATGTTACTCACATAAAATGTGCCTTTTGAAACCATGTTATGGACTAATTGTAGTATTGTTTTTTAGGGATGCAAGCTGGGTGGGTTGCAGACATCGCCACAGACCCCTGGCGGCTTCTATGCGCACAACGTGGTTGGGGCGCACTAAGGACAATCCGCCCGGTGACACTTTGGCCACGGCCCCGGGAAGCACCTTCGCTCCGAGCCTTTCCAAGCCGACCTAGAGCCGGTGGCGGCGCACCACCTCGTATGCGTGACTCCCCAGCCTGCTGTGTGTCGCTCACACCCTCCGGCTGGCTGTTAACGAGGATCTTTTGGCACAGAGAAGTACTCATATCAGTACTCAGTATCGGCGAGTACCCAAATGTAAGTACTTGTGCTTGTACTCAGTCTGAAAAAAAGTGGTGCATGCCTAATTGTTTTAATCTTGAGATATTTCCTATGTAAATCAACAGGATCCATTGTTCTGTCCAGCAACAGCTCAATAAAACATATGTCTCTGGTCCATCTTGTGTCTGTGACAACAATTAAACAGGATGAACGCCCTGCGAAGGAGTCAAACTGTCAAATGGATTTGTGTGGGTGAACTCCCACAGAGAGGAACACACAAAGGATGACTTTCCCCAGTTTGCTGCCTCAGTAGCTCTCGAGTCTGTGTTGGGAGTTAACCAGATAATGTATTATCTGTTTATTGATCAGTGATTCATGCTGCTAACAGCACAGTGTGCTCCCAGGCCCCGGACAATCTGCACACAACACCTTGCCAGAAAAATCCAATTAAAATTTTAACAACACTGATATTTTTTCCACTTTGATTCAGTTTATAACCCTTAAGATTTCCATCACATCAAACCAATTTTTGATTCTATTTATGGCTGATATGTTACCTGCTACAGTCATTAAATTGACTCTCATTAGTTACCTCTTTATATAGGAGTCTGTATTGACTATATAATAGTCTATATAGACTATACTGTATAATAGTCTGCAGTACTTAGTGGTATTGTCAGCTTGCTTTATGGATTTTCATGAAGCTTCTTCTGCTGCCCCCAAATGCAGCTTTACCTTATTTAAAATGATTCCAATGGCTGAAGTGACGTACATAGATTTTAAATTTGGGGGAATGGAGAGGACTGGTATTGGATCAGTATCAGCCATCGGAAACGGTTGGATTGGTGAATGCGTACTTCAGACTCAGTCCTCAGATGGAGATGCTCATCGCTGAACAGAAGGAGACTTTGGCTCAACTAAGCAGGTCCCAAGTGGGAGCGTGGCTATGTCATTGAACAGGCTGTTGCTGAGAAAATAGCACACATAATGTCCTTCTAATGCTCTTCCTGGATAGATAAAGGTTAAAAGAACTGTAAAGCTATAGCAGCTGCTGGCCAATGGATCTTGAACATGTCCATCGTGCCCGCAGCTAATAGAACAAGCTCTCAGAAATCCCCAGACTGTGAAATTACCAGCAGTGAATGTGGCTTAGCTATTCAATTCTGTCATCTCCACTCAGTCAAGGAAAAAGCACATCTGCTTTCTGCAATATTACTGACTGGGAAGCCCATGGTCCTTCAACTCCACATTTCAGTACAGTATTAAAGTATTCACAACACCTGACAAACATCGGAAGCACTGAATAGCTGCCTGATCCATTTAGGGAAGAAATACACTGCAGATGGAATAAATAAGTGTGATTTAGGCTGGAAAAGCAATCAAAATCTATTCACTACTTGGTACTAATCTAGTCAATACAACCAGTTTCCTCCCTCGAAGCGATAGTCCACGTTATTTAACAATTGTGTTGTTGGTGTCCCGAGTATCATTCACATTGCTCCTGATGTAAAACATGTATAGTTTCTGTTTTCACAGAGAGAGTAGCTGTTGTCAGTGCAGATTCATGTCAGTTACGAGGTTTTGCACCAAGAAAAACTTTGGTATGTTCAAGTTGTCTTGTCAACAAATGGCTTTATGCTCACTGATAATTTAAAGCTCACTGCCACTCAGACTTTCCAGTCCAAAGTTAGGTAGTTAGTTCCTTTATTGACAAAAAAAGATAAAACATCTGGGTCTAAACAATATGCAAAACAAAGAAAAATATATATACACAATAAACCCATGAGTAAAAATAAAGAAATATTACATTAAGTTACATAAATATAACATTAAGTTCTTTATTTGTATGTTTTCCATCCAAATTTAGGGCACATTTCAACCATATTTCAAGAAACTCGAAACTTTGAATTAATGTGTTTTCATCTACTGATATGCAAATATTAGGAGTTGGGCGCATCGAGATACACAGCTGGTGAAGTTTATTCTCCACTCAGGTGCCATTAAACCATTGCAGAAGCAGAAGGTGCGAGGCAATTAAAAGCACACTAGTAAAACTTTAAATGAACTTTAAAAACAAATGTAGAAAACATGATGGAAATAATGCATTTATATTAGCTTGAGCGAGGTTACAGTATCAGTCAGTGGACATTTAAGTCACATGCTTTGTGTATGTCATGATTAACTAGCTATGTCTGTTTCCATTGGACTTTGTTGCATCTTTTTTTTATCAATAAACCATTTTTCTTTTGTTATTTTCACTCCTTTCAATTCTTTTTAACGTGCAAATAAAAACAGGTGGATGGAAACTTACTGTCTAATCAACCAAGTGAAGTAGACATGTTTATTCTTGTGATTCCTTTGAGGGGTTCTGAGCCTCAAGTTGGGAGTCAGGTTTGTTTTATTTGACACTTAAAATCCAAAGCATGATTCCAAGAGCACCAGTAAAGAACAAAAGAAAAAAAAAACTGAAGGTTACTTTCCATTAAACGATGCAACAGACAGTGATTGGCCATCGAGGACGACTGAGCAGCAGCAGCGACAGCCTTGAGTTTCACTAAAGAGAATAATCTGCGGTATTCACCACGACACTGAGCCAGCTGAAGCAGATGGAGAAATTAACATCTGTGTTTATTCAGCTAAGGCATGCATGATGTCGAGAGAGGGTCGAGAGGATGCAGGTTGTCATTTCATTTAATCAAGCACTCAGAAAATGTCACTAATTAAGATTCTCGCTCTCTGGAAGAAGTTGTGCTAATCAGAGAGAGCGACTTGTTTGTCTTTAGTTTGAAAGGAAAAGCTGCATACTTGAGATAGCACATTTTATTAAGGTAGCCTTAGGTTTATAGAGAAAATAGTTTCTGATTTTAATGCAAAACCAATTCATTACAGCTCAAGCAGCAGGTGACACTTTCTCTTCTTCTTTAATCACAGTTTAACAGGTAGAGACACTGGAGGGTCATGACCCGCAGGGAGCTGCTTTTAGGCATAATGAGGTCATTTCTGTTTGGAGGCCTGATCTCTGGCACCCTGGGACGATGCATCAGTTTGCCACACTGCACCGTGCCTGACATCTCTAAAATAGATGTCTGTAGCTTCCAGCTATGGAATGAAATTAACTAAAACCAGAGACCTGCAGGCAGAGTGTCACCTCAACTCACCCACAGCCTGGAAAGAGCAGAGAGAGATGTGGGCTGCAGCTTATTGTATCTCTGACAACCAAAGGCCGGAGGGAAGGGAGGGAAAAAATACTCCAACCGCTCTACAATCATGTTAAAGTTGTGGAGCTGATGTTCACAATGAGGGCTGTAACTACGGAGTATTGTCATTGTCTGTTTTACAGTCAATCTATGATGATATACTCCCTAATATATGAAAATGCAACAAGTTCAGAGAGGCAAAAGTGACGACTTCACATTGATTGTTTTGTTTGACCAACAGACCAAAACCCCAAATGTGCAGTGGGTAACTCCGGGGTCTGAATAGTGAAGCAAATTTGGAAGTGCCTTAAACTTGCATTCTATCTAACAGCCAGCAGGGGGCGACTCCTCTGGTTGTATAGAAGTCTATGAGAAAATGACCTTCTCACTTGATTTATTACCTCAGTTAACATCATAAAACATGAGTTTATGATCTCAATTCAATTCAATTTCAAGTCTTCTTCAATACAACATGATGTTCATTTAGTAAATTATGGTCCCATTTAGAGTCAGATAGACCATAAAGTAGGGGATGCTTTAGGGCGGGGCTACCTTGTGATTGACAGGTCGCTACCACGGCGTTGTCTGGTCTGGGAGTTGTCCGTGTTTTCATCTTACAATTTTAACCCTCTCACAGTGTTTTCAGTTCATGAAAGTGTATGTGTTGTAACATTTTGGTCGCCTAAACATTTCTTATTCAGGGTTCGGTTGTACTTATCTCCGCCCTCTCGTGCCACTTCTGGTTGCATGAATCAAAAACCAAGATGGTGACGGCCAAAATGCCGAACTCGAGACTTCAAAACGGAGGTCTACAAACCAATGGGTGACGTCACGGTGACTACGTCCACTTCTTATAAACAGTATATGCAAATATTCAAGCTTCAAGTTTTTTTTATTTGTCCTTTGTTTCCAGTCATTAGCAATGAAAACCTTTGGTCTAAAGTTTCTTCAACAATGCTCAAATAAAATATGTATATATAAAAGGGGGAAATCACACAAGTAATAGTAAAAGCAAAATAATAATCTAAGGCATAACATACATAATATGCATAAGTAAATATAAAGTATTAATATAAATGTAAATTTGTAATGTTGTGGAAGACTTTGACGTATTTGAGATGGGACAACTAAATGTAAACATGATGTAGTATGCATGCATATGAATGTACGTATATGTAATTTACAATGATATGAAGCAGCACAGATATATGACGGTACTGCAACGCACTGCGATATTGATGACGCAATGAAGCTCATTCAAATCTGGTTGGTTAATTAGATACTGTGATCCTGTTAAAGCTCAGGTTAACAATTGCTGTGGTGGTTTCATTACAGCGTTTATGGTTGTTGACTGACATTCAGGAAATGTCATCCAACAGCTACTAATGAAGGCAACAACAACATTTTTTTATTGGATTGTCTTCGAAACAGGAGAAAACTTTCCTACACTAGAAAACATTTTCAGTTTGTAGATTAAATGTCTCCCTAAAATAGATTTGCCAGCATACATCACTGACAGCGCTGCAGTGGAACAAGAAACATTTCCACCTTCAATTCATGTGAAAATTAATCATTATAGTCAGAAAGAAACATCTGTTTACTTTATTGTGCCGTTCGCGTTCAGCGTACAGGAACACTCAAGTTTTTTTTTCTTTTCTTATTAGGTACCTTGTAATAATCTCAAAGGACATGAGCCAGACTCTGTTCAGAGTACTCTGGGTGTTCAAACTGTTTTCTAGGGATTTCCTTTTTTTCCGGAGGTATTGGAAAACTACAAAGAAGCAGACAATGTGGAAGGAATTTAATTTGATCAACCGGAGCCCTGAAGCTGCTGCAATAGATGATGGATTTCCCCGCGGTGCAGCAGCCCTGTCCTATAACTGGAATATTAAATTATATTCTTCAACACAAGTTCCACTGGGTCTTAATATACATACAGTGTGTGTGTGAGTGTGGGAGATGTTGGAGATGAGCAGGTTCATTTGGAGTGAGCTCAGGTGGAGATCCTCTGGAGACGCTCACAAGGCCTTTGAAGATACCTCCGCTCATTCACTTTGCATTACTTATGGGAATGTGTTTGCACTCACTATGCATGAATCAATAGTCAAGGAAGCTTGCGATGAAGCGTAACGCCGATGTGCATGTTGATACAGCCCACCGTGAAACCATTTTAAATGCAGGTTTAAGCTGTGTTTGTTCTTGGGGATTGCACTTTGTTAGCATTGGAAATCTCTAGAATTAAAAAGGCCATACCCTGTAACCGTTTTTTATGAAGTATGTTTACATTGCTGATGATCACTTTTGAGAGCAATTTTCACAGAAAAAAAAAACTAATTTTCTTTAATTGAGCAGATCAGTTTAAACCACCAGAATTCAATGTGCTGAAAAGTAGCTACAACAAGAAACATTATCATCACCGTTTACAGGAGACAAGGTTGTCAGACAAGAAATGGCCACGAGGATTCCTGCAGGGACATTTGTGTGGCGCTCTGAAGTTTCAAGTATGTTTTTAGATCTGTTATTATTATTAATATCCTGAACATAGCTGCTGTTGAAAGTTATGTCACGGACAAACAAGTGACTGACAGCTGTGCCGCGTTGCCTAGCAACAGCAAGATGCCTCTCATGGCAAAGAATAAATCAGTGTGATCGGGATCAGAGCTACGAGGGAGGAAGGAGGCGTCATGGTGAGTCTCACTTTGTAGGTGTCCTACATGACCGCCAGTAAAAAGGGTTAAATTACAGTGTTTGAGCTGAAAATGGTATTTTTTAAATTTATCTTGAATTAATTACGGTTGTTGGTTCAGTTTCCAACCATTTGTTTGATGAATAATAATGATTTTAATAATTAATGTAAAAATCTATAAAGATGATCCAACTCAAACAAGTTTCAAATATCTGCAAGTTGGAAATATGAGAGTGGTGGAAAAAAACATTATAAAGCAAAGATTCTTTTGTGTTTGGGTCAGCAGTGCCTTTACACTCACACAAGAAAGCTTTCAACTGCTTGCCCGTCGTGCCCCTAGAGGGAGCCTCGGTCAGGGGTCTGCGGCGATGTCTGCAGCCCACCAAACCCGTCTTGAAACACGGACCAAGGAACGCACGTGCGAGTCAGAGGGTGCAAACAAAACCCCATGAGGGCTGGCACACGGCGGTTGAGGTTGGATCCCGGCAGCGCGGGGTCGGGCGCACCACCGGCCCGTCTCGTCTGCTCCGTCAGGGAGGTGGAGCGTGAGCGCGTGCGATAAGACCCGAAAGATGGTGACTAAATGTTAACATCATGCTGCTGTAAAGTGACATCGGTGCCGTTGTATCGGAGCCGTTTTGCGAGTACATGAGCACAGTATCGGACCCGATACTGATATCGGTATCGGTGCATCCCTAGTCTGAACTATACCACAGCTTTTGGGGGGACTCATTTTTAGGTGGAAGGGCTCCCCCTTCTTCTGGACCTATCTGTATGCTGCTGATTTTAAAACAGAGAAATGAATAATGGCAATTTGGTGCACAGTTTAAGTGAGTCATGCTTTGCTGCTGATGACAAGAATAGCACGCATGCTGTTATCTTTATTAAAATGAATTAGTGATGAATCGCCATCATGCATGACTCATACATCAATAATAGCCTAACTTTATGCATGATCCATGATGATGAAGATACAGAAAAATAGAAATGCATGGCAGAAATAGCACGTTGACAATATTTAAGATACCCCCAAAAATTTTATAAATTATGTTTTTCCCCCCGTTGCTTCTGTGTAGTTTGCACCCTGCTGACAGATAGAGAGCAGCACAGAGTGCTGTGCCTCCGGGGGTCTGAGATTCACTTGTTTCAGTGTGGTTAAATCAGCAGGGTTAATAAACACCGCAGGGTGCTGCCGGAGGAGAAAGGGGAATCGATAATCTGATAGAAGGCTTTCAAGACAACACAAGGTGTCCTCCAGCTGTGGTGCAGCTGAGCTGATTGAATCCGACGGGTTTTATTACAAGTCCTGGCATGCTGCTCTGTGGTTTACCACCAATTAAGGCCACCGGCCCTCTTACCCTCTGACCTCTACAAGATGAACACTATGTATCTGTACACACTGATTAATGGCGTGACCTGCATCTGAAAGTAGGAGCCGGTGTCTGCCGGCCTCGGACACCGGTGATCATTAGCCCGTTATCTTCCCCTGTCTCTGTCATTATATCAGACTTAAGGGCAATCCACCCCCGCCAGCATTTTGAAAGCCTTTCTGAGTTGTTTTACAAGTCCGCCACTCGTCTGTCTCAGAGAACAGATATGCTTCTGTTTCTACGGATATCAATCCACACCGACTCTGAAAGACATCCATGCAATGTCCTTCAAATGGTGTGCATATTAGTCAACATAGTCTCACGGCAGTTCGTGAAATAGTCATGAAATTTGGACACAAATTTCCCTTTTTTTTCGTGACGCTCAGCACGACTTTCCACAACGTATTTTTCACGTGTCAATTTCCGCTCTAGTCTTTTCAAAATAAAACTACTTAGTTAGGTTTAGGAAAAGATCAACTTGGTTAGGCTCAAGCAACAAAACTACTTATGTTTAGGAAAGGATCATGGTTTGGCTTAAGATAACTCTGTTTTTTGACCCACTGATCCACTCCGACTTCCCGCCTACGTGCAAATTATGTGTGTTACATAATTAAATTTCTGCTGACCATCAAAAAAAAAGGGAAATTTGTGCCTATGTACACGAATCACAACATTACATTTTGTGAATATTTCACAAACTGCTGTGCGACTGGGCTGTAATAGTAGCCATTCAAAGCACACTTTGTATTTGCTGTGAACATGACTTTGTCACCATCTGTCTGACTTCGATTTTTTCTTCTTTTTCAAGTCTGTTTTTAATTGAGTGGAAGTCTCTCGGGTACTTGGCTGCTCCCCGCTGTGGGCCGAACTCTCTTGTCAAAAACCTGGAGTGTTTTCATCAAAACGCCTCAGTATTTAGTTTTAATTTTGCCAGTAAAGACTGTAAAAACGTACGTCAAACAAATGGAAAAAAAAAGCCCAAAAGGAAGCAAAATTGGCAGTTTCCTCACATTTGCATTTTTCATGTATTTATAATTTTTCAGCAGGGAAGTAAAGTAGAGGTAAACTGGAAAGAAAGCCCCGGGGAGCCATCGAGTTTTTCTGAATATTGTGCTGTTGAAAGTAGAGCTTAGGAAATTCTGCTTGCATTGTGTCGCTATTACTAAGAAGAGAAACTCTTTCATACATCTGCACACATTCATATACACATCTCTCTGTGACGGACAGACAGGTCAAACTTTGTTGATTTCTGTTGAGATAAATTGAGAGTCAAATGAAAACAAAAGGGAACACCAAAGTTCGACATCCAGTAGTGGGACCTTTAGTCTTACTCCCCAAATTGATTGACAGTTTATCTAACGCATCAGTGCTTTATGATGCAGATAAAGGCTAGTCCAATGAGTTTAATGATTTAATGATGGAAGTAAAGAAGCCCATAAAGAAGTCGGAAATGGAAGAAAAGCCACATTAAAGCAGTAGGAAGTCGGCTGTCCTCTAGACAGAAGGAACAAAAGCAGACGACCTGACATCTAAAAGACGGACAACACACAGACAAATACACAAAGGGACTAATCAACTAATGAAACACAGGTGTGATAGGAAACAGGTGGGAAAAACCCAAAGGCAGGAAGTAAAACCAAACATGACACTTGAGAGTGAACTACCAAAATAAAACAGGAAACAGACTGCAAAGAATCCCAGCACCGTGACACTCAGTTGAACTATGTTGTGAGTTTTTATTACCATACTACCATACATATTTATTAAGCAGCTCAGAGCTCCCTTTATTGCCTGGAAAGATGGCAGCACTATGGGTCTCACAGCTCTGCACACAAACCTCCGTCAGCGAGACTCCGGCTCCGTCTGTGACTCAACTTCCTGCTGTGATGCTCTGAGGCACCGAGAAATCCGTCAGAGAGTTTTGCAGCCGGCTGGGGAAGAAGAACCCTTTCAGAGAAAGTTTGCTGAGCATGCTGTTCTCTCTTTGTGCAGTCCCCGGCTTCACATCGATCCAATCACGACATGGAGCAGCACCAGTGACAGTAGAACGGCACGCCACTGGTGTTATCTGTGCAGCCGGTGGGGAACCTGTCTTTGCGTAGTTTATTCCTGGTCCTACCGTCCTCTTGCCTCTCCACATGGACCACTCAAGAGGTCAGAAATTAGATAGAACAATAAAGCCAGTGTGATATCGGTGACCACTATTTAAACAATGGTAAATCAGCCCAATGTGTGCTTTTATACACTAATAACTACCATTTATTTCATGGTGTTAAGGTTCTTTCATTTATTACTTTTAATTAATTTATTTATCCTGCTTTATTTGTTTGCACAGGAAATTGTGGTGCATTCAAGTGGGGTTGCCATGCTCTTGAGAGAAAACTCAATCATTTTGTAAAAGGAGAGTTGTTGATAGCTCAAACGTATTTGTTTTAAATGTAATAACTTTATTTTGTGTGTGTTTATGAAAACATTGAGGGCAAAGCTTACCATATGTGGGTTAGTTCCATTTGAAGAAATGTATGATCACACACCCAACAGCAACACAAAACTAATATCATTGCAAAAAATGCTGAAATGTAAAAGAAAAAAAAGTTATTTGCATCTAAAATTGCATTTTCAGCCTGACTATTGCTTGCGTTTTGCTCGTCATTTCTGAGTCGGGACTTATTGGATAAATGTTCTAGGAGCTGTGTGGTGATTCTGCTGCCTTTGTATCAGTCCGGTATTTAGGCAGTAGCACTACACGGAGAAAATCTAATTATATAGCTAAAGGAAGATGACATTCTGGTACGTAAGTTAAGATGTCTCAGTTACTAAACTGCATATAGTGAGCCACGTTGGTTTGCTAACTTTTTGTGGCTTGGTAAACTTTAGGTGTCAGCTGCAAAACATTGCATTACAATTGTAAGCACTGAATTACAAAAAGACTACACATCAGTGACAGTAAAATGTCTGTGTGATGGTGTACGTAACAGGTCTCTGTTGCTCTCTGCGTCTCGTTCCTTGCCATGTGATCTATTACTGCTAATTTGATACCAACAATCCGTCCTCTTCTCCACGCTACTGGACAGATGGACTCGCAGATTTATACACTCGGAGCCAGACAGTGAGTGACTGTGTGTGTGTGTGTGTGTGTGTTTCTGAGACGGGGAGAGACACTGAGTGATGACAAACTGGGACCGAAGCAGTTATTGTCAGATGACAGTCTTCCTGTCAACCCCGTCCACGTCCACACTCAACAAATCCAAGAGGAAAACTGTTCGTTGGCTGTCTGTCCATCTGCTTGCTTCCTCCTCAGAGCTCTCTGCGGATTCCACCACAGTTTGTCACTAATAATGTAAGAGAGGCTCGTGTGGGTTCAGAAACTATTCATAAATCCAAATGTGTGTGTTTCAAATACCCTCAGAGAGGAGGAGCTGGTTCTAGATTTTTTTTCCTTCAATGTGGCCCTGAAGTGGTGGACACACTGCCCGCATGAGACGCGCGTGCCGGCTGCGTAGTGTGTTGTTTTTTATTTCGGCGTCCATGTTAACAGGTTAGAGTGGACACACTGCCCGCATGAGACGCGCATCTATTTTATAGAATAGAAGGCTCGCCTATTGGAACCTATGTGGAACACGCAGTCACTTTGAGAGCTCCAAGAATTGATAAAGTTTGGGGTTTAAAATCAACACTTCCTGCTTTTATTTCAAAATAAAAGCCCTAAAGCGGGTTTTTTTTTGCACAGAATTCCCTCATTTGTTAACACAAGGCTTTTATTCTGAAATATGTGCCGGACAGTGATGTGGAACAAGCAGTGACTTGGAAAGCATCATAAATGAATACAGTACGGAGTTTTAATTGTGGATTATTACTATTATTTACTAATTACCACACGTTTCTGAACCTTTCTCTGTCTAAAATAAATATAAATTACATTTATCATGAAGTTAAATGGCCATTAAAAGGCAAACTCTATGTAGAAAGAAAGGGCTGACAGCAGCAGGAGAAACACAGCTGACAGGCTGCCGACACGCAGCCAACTCGCGTCTAGTGTTAACACCAGACTCCTGCATCACGCAGCCGCCACGCGAGCCTTATGCGGGCAGTGTGCCCACGGCTTAATACTCCGTAGTGCATTTGCACTTGGGCCCTCACTGCATTAGACTTATATACTATATACTTAGACTATAAACTGTGTTACCTTCATCATAATGCTCACATGTTTTGCGGCTCCAGACAGATTTTTTTTTCCTTCCTAAAATGGCTCTTTTGATAGTAAAGGTTGCTGATCCCTGCCTTAGAGAGTACCAGGGTGACTGTGAGGAAAGCCTGAATCCAAACACAGCTGAGAGTTTATATTTCCCAGCAGAACTGACAGCATCTAGAGATCTCCCAGGAGGATCTACGGTGAGGGAAGGGACTGCTGGAGAAATCAACAAGTGAGCTCCCCCGCCTGCTCCGCTGCTACCTGAATTATGAATCTGACATTTTATAAATGGATGAAATGCTTTGTGTATGCTGCTGAACTGGTCAGTTGGGATTTAGGGGTTAACAAATGTCAGACTCTTTAAAACTTCAGGTTCATGCTGAAAGGAAGGGAGGCTGCATGAGGGGGACTTAAGTGGAGCGCTGAGAGGGGCGGAGGGCTTCATACATCTCATTTGGGTCCCGCTACTTGATTAATGTGGCCCCTTCTTTTCAGATTGGGTATTCACCAGGAATTCTGATGAGACAATCATATTTCCACTGTAACGTTATTCCTACAGCACAATGAATGGATGCACTTTTTTATGGGGCCCATTGTTTTAATGATGGATTGCACGCTGCATCTTGAGAAAATTGAATACATTAGAGATCAAGTTTTAACAAGATCATGGAAGTTTTGCAAGCTCTGCTCTTCTACAAATACGATGAGAGTTGAAGACATAAAGCTACTATCCTTGAATTTTGATATTTTTGATAGTGATATATTAGATAACACTGAATAAAGTGGCTGTGTAATGTGAAAGGGTCGCTTGTTGTGCTGAATCCACAGAGAATGAACTTTAGAGTTTGGCAGGTAAAGCGTAAAGCTGACTAGTCTGACTGGCTGTAGAGTCAGAAACTTGACACTCAAACATTAAGTTGACCACGGCCTTATTGAGCAATACATTGCAACAGATTATTTAAGTACGAAGTATTATGGTTCGATAAGGGACATGACAAGTTGTCCTCATATATCCAGCTTTAACCTGACGCGCAAGATGGTTTTGTTTCACAGAACCATCTCAGAAGCAGTCATTGGAAACTGTTTGGAAAAAGGGCAGGCACTTTCACAAAATACTTGGCAGGTGATTGGATGAACCATCTGTCAATCAAACTCTTGCCGAAGCCAGTCGGGAGAAGAGTGAAAACAACTTATTTCAATAAAGAAATACTCCCCAGTTCTGATATAACCGATGCTATTGCAGCATCTAACCTCTTTAGGAACCTCAATTGTTGTTTTGAACGAACAGTCACCTCTCCGTAAAGTGTTACACATTTCTAAACCACGCTCGTAGCTGCCAATAACTCACAAGACGCTGATTGGTCGGGACACAAGCGCATTACTTGAAGTCTGACGATGGATTTTCACGTGATTGTGTGACGTCTCAAGAATCCAGCTGCCATGCAAGGTAAGGTGTTCTTAACCTGCTGAGTCCATTATGTTTTATATCAGGACACCTCTGGCTTTATCCTTATAAGATGTTGCATGCAGTTCACATTTCATTCACTGTACATTTTGATAGTGACACCAAATTACATCTCAGGATTCCTGACGTAAGGTCTGAATCATAGATATAGATTAATACAATAAAAACAGCTTGCTAATCTGTCCAGTTAGCATATAGATTTAATGCCACTGATGTTTCAGTATCACGCATACAAAAAAAAGTATTGAACGCTTTCTGAAGCCTGTAGAGAGAAATGTAATAGCACTATCATGTTTGTTTGATCGAGACGGAGCAATTTACAAATGAAAAGAGTTTTTTTTTTTTGTTTTTTAATCAGTTCAGCCAGCTGCGTCCCGGCTGTGAAACACTGGGCAGGAGCTGCCAGGAGAAAAAGTCCTCAGCATAGTGATTTCACTGATAAGCACACCTGTAATCAGAGGGAGGATTAATTAGTGAAATCACCTGTGTGCTGATGGTTTGAATGCGATCCTGCAGATCTCAGCTCTCCATGAAAACTATGACAATCAAGAAAGGAGCTTGAGGAGCCGCTTTGTTCAAATCAAAGTTTATATATATACCCAAATGAGTTCCATTACAATCTGATGTACTGACTGAAACATTTTCCTCTAGTTTTCCTCTGGGAGTTAAACTGTTCGTATTGTTATCATGGTCAAAGAGGCTCACTTATTTGCCCACAACTACTGTGTACCGTCATCCATTACTGTCAAGATAATACAAAAAACTGCAACTCTGGTGCCAGAAAACAGCTTTATTAAAAAATTCGACATTGTGAGGCGTCAGCTTTGTGCCACTTTTGTAAACCTCAGCAGCTTTAAATGGGTGGTGACTGAGTAAATCAATCAGCTGACGAGCTTTCCAATTTAATGTTGGGCTGACAATTTGATTAATTAAATTCAGATTCCAGTTGCTTTACGACTGATAAGTCCGGCTTTGCAGCCACTGCTGAAGAGAACCTTTGATGCACGTTTTGAAACGTTTAGTACATCACAATTGAGTCAGGTACTCTGTGTGCGTGTGTGTGTGTGTGTGTGTGTGTGTGTGTGTGTGTGTATGTGCACGCGCGTGCGTGTTTGTGTTGATAGATTCTCGCCCAATTAAATTTCTCCATCCATTAATCTTTTTTTTTTAATTAACCAAAGTTAATTGATCAAAGTTTAATAAAAGTTCCCTGTGCACCTGGGGACAACGTCTATAAATGGCTTTTAGTTTTTGAATCAGAGCAAATAGATGTTGAGAGTGGGACTTGTTTCACTTCCCCGTCCAGTCAATCACAGCTCGTGAAATGAGGCAGGCCTCAGATGGTGATGGTGAACGGAACAGGTGAAAAACAATGACAGGCTGCCTCCCGCACTAGACGGGAAGAAGTATTTCATCATACTCACAGTAATTTCTCCTCACAGGAAAATGTCGGTGTTATTAGAAGGAGACGTATGAAATATATGGATTGTTTGGACTCACTCACGAAGGTTGAAACCATAAACTGTCATTGCAATGTTTTACTTACAGTATATGATGGGAATCCAATTTTCTAGTACTGTTGCTGTTCTGTATAGGATTTAAAATCTCCTAGATCCTCGACATGATGTTTATATGTTATCAATTTGCTTCAGCAAATAGTTTAGGGAGAAATGTAATGTAAGGTATAATCAAACAACAATTCTACGCATTGTGGTTTATCGGCAAGTAAAACTCTGACTTAAACTTAACTTAACCTGTCCTTGAAAAAATAATAAAGCTTATCTTAACTTCAACGAACTAATGTGGCCGTAATTGATAGATAGAAAAGATTAGTAACTTTTCATGGGATGATGTAGGTAGGATATTCATACAACCTTTGGTTGATTGGAGTCATTAACACACACACGACTTTTAACCACGAGACCGGTGTTTTGTTTTGCAATACAGTTTGTGACATTTCACGTCACATTCTGACGTTTTTTTCCGTACTTATGTACCATTGATACTGTACATGTTTTACTTAGTTTCTGTACTTATTTTAAACCCAACCGTGATGTTTTTCCTAAACCTAACTAAGTGGTTTTGTTGCCTGAAACTAACTGCTTTGTTGCATGGCGTACAAATGACACGCAAAAAGCAGCGTGCAAATGACATGTGTAAAGCCTGAAATGCATCCTCATGAGAAGCGGAATGTCGTTGTAATGTCGTGCTATTTATACGCCTTCCCGTGAGACCGGGTTGCGTGATAACGCATTTTAGGTTGTGTGTCATTTCACGCCATAGGGTTAACATTGTGAAACGGCATTTTGCGTGTCATTTAATGCCACACGGTTATGTTTAGGCAACAAAATTATGGTTACTGCCGCAGTTTAGGCAACAAACCCTAGTTAGGTTTAGGAATAATGTCATTGTTGGGCTTAAAATAAGTACATAAACTAAGTAAAATATGTACGTAAACAACGTAACATAAATACGTAAAACACATCACAATTTAACATCAAAATGTCCTGTGTTTGTTGGACTCATCAACTAGCTCTGAGCGTAACTTATCCACGCGGACGCATTTACCTAGCAGTCACAACACACTACAGCTTGATATGACACACCATAAGCAACAAAGGCATTGTTACTGCAGACAAAATGACTTACAAATTGTCATGTCATTCAAATGTCAAATGGTGAGACCGGGCTGAATGAAGTGGGCGAGTCCACTTTCTTGTTCTTACCTTTGAGATTCACCCCCCACACCCCTCCTGCTCCGTGACCTTACGTCGGGACTCCCAGCTCTGGGCACGGCGGCCATCTGTCAGACAGCCTGTGAGCTGTGATGATGTGTGGGAGTGGGGGAGTTGGATTGATGTAATGAGCCAGAAAAACAGAGACGGAGGAGAAGCCATGTGGAGGAATCCTGCATCCATCTCTGTCTGCAACAGGTCAGCTAGTGACCTTCACGGGTCCAAACCCTGAAATCTCATGCGTTCAAAGACAACAAGCCCTGGATGAGTTTATGTCTTCATAGTTACCTGTGAGCAACATAGTCAGGGTCTGAAATATATCAAATTTAGTGTTTCCAAGTGTCCTTCAAGCTTGCAGTAACAGAATACAAAACAAGGTAGACTATGCAACAGGTAAAGTATGTGGTTCACTCACCATTATCCACTATATGAAACATTTGTCACCGTGGATAATGATAAAAAAAGCTTTTTCCTTAGTATAGTTATTAACACTAATTGGCTGCTGGGTGTTCGTATAGTTATTATAGTGTTCCATATTTTGTTATATCCCTACTGTGCATTCATACTCAAAACACAAAAATAGCCCCAGCTAGATCCCACCCACACTCACATGTGACTCCTGTGACCTATCTGACTTCTGCGTCTTTACATGGCCTTGCCTGAAGGCACACACACACACACAGAACATCCATTTTACAGTGCAGAGCATGCACGGTGATACGAGGCTGCATCATTATCCCTGATGGCACATTCTGCTGCCGTCTTCGGGGTTCATATGTGCTGCTGCAACGTTTTCTTGCTGTCATATAAACAAAAAAAAGAGAGTGGTTACTTTCTTCTTTTTGCTCAGTAAAGCAAAACAGCAAACCGCTGGGTCTCAAACCAATTTAATATAATTGTTCTTTCATCATAGCCCTTCTCTTGTTAGTGTTGTATGAGAACAACAATATGATTCAGACAGACAGATGATCAATGGATTTTGCTACAGGTGTAATTAAGTACTATTTTTAGATCTTTTTTTGTATACCCTTTCACATTTTCTCTGGTTTCCTGTTTGAATCCTGCGTAGCCAAGCTACAAACAGAGCCACCTTTCAAGCCGACAGGAAGTGGAGTGTTTGGGTGGAGTATTCCTTTAAAAATGCATTTACTCTACAACATGGGTCAATAGAAAAACAAAAACAAAACAGATTTATATTTGTAATTTCAAAGTCAATGGTCCTTATAGAAAAAAAGTTATAATTAATTATTGATCCATTTTAAAATGTAATATAATATTGATATAGAGGGATGTTTTTAGGGAGTGTGGGATTGACTGACAGGTGTCTCAGCTGTTGTGTTTGCTCGTCCCACCTTATACCACCTGTGAGAAAGGTGGTGTATTGTTATTTCCTTGCTCCATTAAAGCTGAAGTAGGCAAGATTGGAGCTTAAAAAAAGTTATTTTTATAAAACGGTTGCTATATTGTGACAGTAGTGCATGAAACAGGTAACCTGGAAAAAAATCATGTTCCTCTGTGTCCTCCGGTGCTTCTAACGGCATCTGCATGATTTAACAGACTGGAGGAAAACAAGCAGTAAGAGCTAATCTGAGGTCTGCTGTCCAGCTGCCGTCTATGAGAGCCGGCTGTCAATCACTCACGAACTCCGACCAAACGGTCAAACTAGGCAGCGCTGATCAAATGTGAATCAATATTCTGTTACGTTAATGTCTATTTCTCTCCTCTAATGTTTTCAGAATCATCTTGTAGTGCACGGTTTAGCTGGAAAATGAGAACGTTTGTGAATTCTCTTGAAGGAACGCCAAGTTCTGGTCACATGACCGGAGCACAGCCAATAGGAACGCTCTCTCTCTCTGAAATGACCTGTGATCGGTCAAAGTCTCCCGTCACAGGCTAGATGTTCTAAAGCCTGAAAACAGAGCCAAGAGGAGGAGCAGAAGTCTAGTTATCTCTCAGAACACTTGAATTACAATATGCTGAAAGGTTATTATGGATTTTTTGCCCAATGATGTCAAAAATATACTGACTACTGCAGCTTTAATACCTTGAGAATAGTATTTTTTTAAATAACAAAGGATGACTTACAGCAATGTTCTGCACTTTAGTGGTTCAGCTCTTAAATGATATCGGGGTCGCCCTACTGTCGTTGTGCAAACTGTGATTAACTTTTATTTCAAGAGGTTTCAGAGTGAAAAGTTTTTTGCTTCACAATAGTAAACAAAACAATATACACATTCACTCGATATATCGTGGATCCAGATTCACTGGGATGTGAAGCATCCATATAACTGGAGCTGAAAAACAAGAAGCCTTCCCTCATTTATTATTTAGTCACTCTCTACTCGCTCCGAGCTTCTTTTTAAGTTTAGCAAAACTGGCAGGCTGTGTTTACGATCAGCTCCAGTCTATTATTTATGCAAGATAATCGTCGGTGTGCATGTGTGCATGTGTGCGTGTGGGTTGGTACTGTTGACACAATACAGTATGCATGTACAGTATCACTGTGCTGTGCGTGTCACTCAACTGCAAACAGTCAACAGAGTCTTGGTCTAAGCATAGAGACATGAAACTCTTATCTACGAATGTCCAGCAGCTTTATTTTGAAAAGACTGTATGCATGAAAATTAAAGTTGCTGGACATTTGTAGGAAAATGGGATGAAAAAATAGGAATAACTTTTTCAGAAGATATCAAACGGACCGTTGCATGAGAATATGTTGCCTCTGCATGTAATGGTTTTCCTGTTTATGTCTGAGACTGACTCACATCAACGCTGCTCTGCATGACAAACTCATGAATGTTTCTGTTGAAAAAGGCTGCCCTTCTATTAAAACCACCACGTCACTTGATAAGATATTCTTTTTCAAACCAGAATGAAACTCAGCGCAGGTGTCCTCCTCCTCCCGTGAAGCTTGACAGAACAGAGGAAGCCGACAGACAGCTTGATATAACACTGATTCTTGTCAGAGAGGAGAGGGAGAGGACAGTACCGGTGAAGTGTAAAATCAGCGCCTGTGTCGGTATGACTGCAGCTCTCTTCCAGAATCTGAACAAGCTGGTTTCAAGTGTGCTTTACCTTCTTTTTTTTATAGTACTTATTAACAATGTCTGAACTGGTATTGATCCTAATAGGCCCAAAACTCTTAAGTGGTTCTACTTTCCTTTCTAATTCCTCCGTGCTGCCCTGTGCACTTTGGGCTCAGAGACAATTTACCGCTGATTAGATTAAGTGTGTTCAGGTGTGCTTCGCCTCCTGAGGTTCTCTGTTTACTGGAAACACGACTCGGTCTAAACCGAGTATATGGTTGGACTGTAGATGGTCAGTATGTGAATTTGTGGCTAAACTGTTACACAAATAGTCAGTGGTCATGTCTATAATGTTTTGTGGACTTGTATTTCTACTTATATCTTAATGTATGATTGAAAGACTACTTAAAAGTATTTCAGTTTTGTATTAAAGCATGTGTATCAAAAGCATTCATTATATAAGTGGTGTATAACAAATACATACTTCGCCAAAGTTTATCAGCATTGAGATATTCCCGCTGTCATCACTGACGTTGTTGCCATATTTATTCGGCATCTTGCAGACAGACCTGACAAAGCATGAAGTCGGTCTTTTTACGAATCAACATCATAATGTCGTTATTTCGGCATCATTTTGATCCGTTTATTGCAATCAAATCACAGCACAATCTGTTTATTTTGGGTTCATATATCGCAGTGGTGACGTGTGGCTTGCTAGATAGTCAGTTCAATGGCGCTGTATGTGAATATGTGACGCTGTATGGCGCTGAATGTGAATGCCGGATGACGTTATGAACCCAGACATGACAGCGTTTGGTTTTCTGACATATCTAGGACTTCCTCAACATGCACAAAGCAGCAACAGTGGTTATTTCTTCCATGGCTGATGGTGGAAATGGAGGAAAGCAAGGCGAAAATTTGCTTCGCGCTTGGTGTGAATGTACGGTAACACAATACGACTAACTTAAAGTAACTTAAATGAACATAAACAATAGCACATGCACAACAACAGCTCTATGTAATGATACATTGAACCACTGACACGCTCCCCTGGAAACGTAAACACAGAACTGTTCTCCGCCTTTTCATTTTGAAAGAGCAACGGCCAATGAGGAAACTCCAACAGTCGGCCGACCAATCCTGTAACTTCATCACTCGGTCAGTCACGTCAAGATGGATGCTACACACAAGTCTGATGCAAACTTCTTTTTTTTACTACATGTTGCCTACTTCATTTCTTTCATCTAACAAGCCCAAGAACCAGCAAATTCTAGCAGATTACACTGCAGAAACCATTAGACCCTCCAATAGCATGCATTACAACATTTACTATATTGTGCTTTACATTGGTTTTCAACATTTAATCAACTTCTTCACAATCTATCCAAAGACAGGATACGGCAAACACACTCTATGCATCTGATTTGTGAAGTTGTATGCATGTTTTTTTCTATTTTATAAACCCCAAATCATTGTGAAATTATGCACATATGCACAAGCTTAATTAGCCATAACTGGATGTAGAGATAATCTTCCTCAGCTACTTCTATACACGTATCCCTGTTGGTTCTACCAGTCTTTAGACAAAGATATGAATGGCAAAGAATAAACCACATGTGAATGTGAAACTAAAAAAGCTTATTGGTGAGGAAGTGAAGAGAAAGGCTTTATTCAGAGGCTATAGTTCACATGTCAATGACAGAATAAAAAAAAATATTGAATGGCAAAATGTGACAGAAGCTATTAATTCTGTCAGTTCTGAGTCAAAGAATCTGACAATGATGGGAAAGAAATTGTGCGACTACAAGAGCGAGACGAAGAAGCGCATCGGTACGCTCAAAGACAGCGTGAGGGCTACGGGGGGAAGACCACGAACCTCAGCTCTGATGGATGTATAGCTTCAGTTCTGGAATAAAAGACGTTGTGTGGCATTGTTTCAGCTCATGAGGGAGACACAACATGCACAGATGGAGGTTTTTTTTTTTCTTGTATTAAACACATACATATTCAAGTTTGCAAATAAGATACGTTCCACCAATTCAGTTGTCCTAGACGTCCACGACGCCTCTCCGAGGATACAGGAGAGTGAAAGTGAGGATGCCGCTTCCAGTCTGTATCATCCTCCTCCCCCGCTGGTCATCCACCAACGCATGTCCTCACAGCTGCTGCGCTGGAGTCACAGCATATGAATTAAAGCAACTGATTACACTACAATGGCACCGGAGTTGCAAATAGTTCTTTTTGCGAGTTTGAAATAAATCGATAAAATCATCAACTTCCTTCATGAACTTGGAGCCTTTGTTTTCTACAGGCCGACACATCACACCGAGATAAAATTTATAGCTGGTGTGAAAACCCATTTTTCCTGATCAAGTGTGCTCAGGAGGGAAAAGCCATACATCAGCACAGGTTGATAGAATAATCTACCACCACATGATTCCAAGCCCAGACACTTTCCCTTAGAAAGCTAAAGCTCCACAACAGTGGGAACATTCATATGGTCTACATAAATGTAGTCAACAGCGTACATTTGTGTAATTAAATTAAAAAAAACAATGTCGAAAATATTTTACCAAGAAGCCATTCATCAGGTACAACTTGTAGTTTTCTCCTTACACTGCTGCGACTAATGAATTATGGGTTGAGTTTCTACTTTACATATACACATTCATCTTTCGTGCATTTATGGATGTGGTAACATGTTCTTGTTTTGTTTTTTCATTTTC
Source organism: Sebastiscus tertius (assembly GCA_916701665.1). Classification (NCBI taxonomy): domain Eukaryota; kingdom Metazoa; phylum Chordata; class Actinopteri; order Perciformes; family Sebastidae; genus Sebastiscus; species Sebastiscus tertius. Next base: position 103,473 of record CAKAOH010000354.1, on the reverse strand, counting down.
AGAAAGGAGAGTGGTGCAGATGGATGATGCAAGTTAATGATGTGTCTTAGCAGGTATTCATCACACAATCTGACATCCGTCGAAACTCATATCGTACAGTCTGACACAGACTGATTTGATAAAATCCAGCGCTTACAGTATGCCGTGCTATTACCTGTACGTTTGCTGTTATCACACTGTGACCGGAGCAGCCATCCAACACTTAAAGGGACTCTATGTAAGAATCAGAAATTGCTTGTTAACAGCGACACCTGTGGCCGTTAAGTCAACGAAAGTCAGCATCTGGTTGCTCGCGCTTGTGCTTGTGCTCGCTCTACATAGACATGAACGAGCATCGCTCAACACAGTGAGGCGACACACGTCAGCTAAAAGCACAATATCACTCTATATTTCAGCTGCTTGGCAGTAATGTTAGCTGACCAGACCAAGGTCTCTCCATGAATCAATGCTGATCCTAGTGTTGGCTTTTCCTGCTTCTGCCTCCCGACCGCGGCCGGAGGGAACAGGGGAGACACCGGAGTTTTGGTCAGAGACGATAACGTTTCTCTCTGCGGAGCCCCGTGACTTCACAAGACACGGGAAACCTCTGTTGGTCTGGAGGAGCTGCAGCAGTTATTTCTGACCAAACGTCCACTGAACATTCACTAGATATTCTCAGAGCTAAACTAACTCCACTGCAGTGTGGAGTGTGCGCACACGAACGTGAGAGTGGAGCGAAAGAGCAAGAACGAGCGCGGTGTGTGAGTGAAGGCAGGCAGGCAGAGGAGCAGAGTACAGCAGAGACTCCGGTCCTGGAGACCAAAGCTACAGTCTCCCCCGCGTCCTCCGACCGCGGCCAACACTGTTTAACAGACGGGCTTCACTAGATACAACCAAGAGGTTTTGATACTTCCATGTAGTTTGTGTTGGAGTCTGAACAGTGTAGCCACATGGGACACCGACCCGCAATGATTTATACGTGTAAGAAGTTACAAACAGTCCCTTGAAAGACGTGAGGGGAACTGGACAGTGACAAAATGTCGTCTCCAGTTACTGAGCTCGGCGTTTTGACTGTACATGGATGACTCAGCTACGCTCAAAAACGCTTTTAGACATTCATTTTGTTTTATGACTGAATTTCATCAAACACCGATGTCATTTTCTTTGGTAAAAAGCACATCTACTCACTGACAGAGCAGGTAGGACACTTCATGAATAACACTCTTGAGATCAAAATATTTTAAGTGCTTTGACGTAACTCACATTCCTTGGATTTCTAGGAGTGGTTCTAAGATGTGTGACAAACACCGGCGCAGAGATGAGGTTAGTGCTCAAGTACACTTGAACAGGACACACACACATCGACTGAATCAGGTTCCAGTAATGATCCCTCACAGAGTCCCCTTCCTGCTGACAGCTTTTGGAAAAGCAACACTGATGTGAGAATGCATCTTAAATTCATGAGGACTAGTGCTAATATTTAATATTTCAGAGTGTAAAAAACAGAAGACAGCTTGTGCTGCGAGCTGTTTGTATATTTCTAAGCACCTAACAGTTGATGGAGAGAAAAGCCTGGATGTGACAGATTTAATAAAAGCTGTCAGGCCGTCATCAGATACATCTACTTGCACCTATTTGGGGTCTATTTTTCATTTCGGAGAGGATCAACAAACACTCCAAAATGCACAGTTTTGTCTACTACAGTGCATAAAATGCATCCTGACACAAGTTCATGTGTTGTCGTGGTTTCTCTGGGGAAATTTAACTTTCATCAGTCACAGTTTTCTCCCCTTCCTGAAATAGTTTTCAGGCCATTACCGGAGCAGCTGGAACAGAGGAAACTGCACCAAGTTTTTGCAGAAAGTCATTTGGAGCAAACGTAGTTATTGACTTCATACGACCCCCGTGAGTATTGTCGTGTGACCTCGTCGTCCTTCAGAACACTCCTTCAGCCAAACTGAACCGATGTCAACGCGTGGGGACGAGTGGTACGATTCCATTCCCAGCTCGGCTAATGTCGCGTTAATGAACAGAACCAATTTCCACCAAATTAAAATCCATTTGCATTAAGGCTTAAGTGCATCTGGCGGATACATTTCCATAAGCCAGACAGGGCTTAGGGGCAGCACTTGAGGCGTCACTGTGCTTGTAATAACTGAATTAAAATTTTATTAGAAGCAGCTAATTTTCAAGTGAAGAAAATTACTCTGACAAGTCGGAGGGGTTTTTGGGACACTGAATGGAGGCGAGGCGGGCACATTAGAGAGGCTCTTCACTCTTCACGCTTCTTTATGTGACAGATTCATGCTGCTGAACATGGAGCAAGTTTCTGAAGGTTGCTCTCAGTGCGTGTGCGTGTGTGTCAGTGTGTTTCAGTATTTGATTTAATGTCTGCTATGGAAATTGCTCCATGAAGGATTAATGAATTTTATAGGCTGGATGAAACTGAACTGAAGTAGGTCATGTTTACAATATAAAGTCTGCAGATGAACACACAGCCAACACTTCCAACGGGGGCTGCACATGCATTGGTGATGGTGAAAGGATCCGGCTCAGTTTGGGGAAATTTAACTTGCATGTATCAACATTTTTAATATTGATGTTGAATCAAATGAATCTGTAATATGAAAAGCTCACAGAGCTGAAATCATAGAGATAATTATCACCCACTTCTGCCAGATTACACAGCTTTTTTTAGCCTCTTTTGACTCATAGTTTTAGTCTTAGTTTTGCGTTGAGTTGTGTTTGCTATCTGTCTAAGTAAGGAGCTGTATGCAAAGGGCCGGGTTACGCGAGGAAAGTCTGTACGATGTGTTGTCTGAACACGTCGGTACACCTGTTCTAAAAGGCCTTATTTGAAGGCGGGGTGAAAAGCTTAAAGGTCCCATATTGTAAAAAGTGAGATTGGCATGTTTTTTACATTATAAAGCAGGTTTAAGTGCTATATAAAAACTGGTAAACTATCAAAACTCTCAATATACGGAGAAATACACACAGCCTGTATTCAGAAATTGTGCCTTTGAAACAAGCCGTTAGGATTTCTGTCCATTTGTGATGTCACAAATATACAATATTTAGACCATTACGTGGTTTTAAACGTAAACATTCTAAATGTGTCCCAGTTTATTTGCTGTTGCTGTGTATGTGAATGACATCAGCTGACAGGAAGTAAACATGGACCCAAACTGTTGCCTAGCAACGCAGTTCCGTTGCAATTCCATTCCATTCCATTCTGTTGAAATGCACTAAAACGTTTTTTTTACATTACAGCATGTAAACATGTTCTAGTAGAAACACAAAATACAAGTATGAACCTGAATATTAGCATAATATGGGACCTTTAAGTGGGTGGGAATGTCAGATTGTCTGTTTTGGAAAGTTACAGGAATGGTTGGACACACTGCCCCCAAATCCGCGGTCTGAAAGGTGTATATGGAGGGAGGGTTTCTGAAGCTATTCAGCCTTTACATGGGCTTGTGACAATTCAACAACAACCTCAACTCCAATGGTAGACAGAGTAAGGAATTCCTCAGTTGTCCAAGATCACATCAAGCATGAGTGCAACATTAAAAATATTGTTAGTTATAGAATCATTTATGCATTTAACATCAGCGCTTCACAGGTCAATTTACTGTAGATGGAGCCTTTAAATGGGCACCATTTAAATTGTGTCCATTAAGGACTGATGGAATTGTATGGAAATAAAACATGTCTTATTTTATCACAACAAAAAAAAGAATAAAATGTAAGTTTTCATTCCATGCAAGGCTTTATACTACTACTGATATACTAATGTTACTTTGTCTTTGTGAGACATACACAGGTGAGGCGCTCAGAGTGAAGGCTGTGTGTCTGAGGGAAGCTTTAGTTCACAGACACTGATTCTCCCTTGTGGAGATTTCCCTTGGATAAGAGCCCAGAGGATGAGTTCTCTGAAAACCTCTCTGCTCAGCGGCCTAGTGTGAATGGTTTCTGAATAAACCAAGTAGTAAATGTGTTTATTTTTTTTTCTTCCTGCAGCTGTGTTTAATTTAAGGAGAAAACAATTTAACAAAGCTGTTATGGCAGATGAAACGGTCAGTTCATCCTTGCCAAAACCCATTTCAAAATGCCAAGGATGTGATTGTTTCAGCAGTAACTGGTGCTTTGAGGCATTCATATAGAATATCTACCATCCACTCTGCACAGTTAGTTTATCTGGATGCGTCTGGTGATATGGGATCAAGTGTCGGCATAATGAAACCAGTTCTGTATCTCAAGCTGTCGTCCAACCACCTCCAATTCACAAATTGCCATGAAATCTGTTTTGGACATTTGTGGTCGCCAGAAGATGAATCTGAATGACTTTGGCGACCCCTTGACCTTTCATCAAGTGCAAAATTTCCCTTTAACCAAAACCATGCCCCATGCAGAGGTTACTAGAAAAGCAATGGCCATATTTCCGTAGAGTTTTCTGTTTAATATTCATGGCCATCAGCGGAATAATGTTAATTTATTTGACCTTTCACCCACTATACAAAATAATCATAAAAATCGAATAGAAAGCGCTGCAAGGAATTCACAGACTGTATTCATGCTTTCCAGACAATGCAGCAAACCTTCCTACCTTTTTACACTCGTTCTCATCCTCAGATATGTGATCACTGGTTTCCTACTGTTGGTTTAAAAAGCAATGAAAGCTTTAAACTTTTCTGTTTGCCACTGCCTTTTATTTGATTAAAATGTGAGCTATTCTACACTAATGAGAAGATTTGCAATTAAATTTACTCAGTAAATGAATGTTCCTAAATAAACCCATTTGATTTTCACATTTGGTGTGGCTCTATAAAATAACAATATCTTCATTTTCGTCTGTTTGTTCTGTTCAACACATTTGTTTGTAGCCTTGGGTGTATTGAACATTGCCATATGTAGTTGGGTTTTTAGTATTTAGCGTTGTTTCTACCTCCTTTTCAGATTGCTTTGATTTGCTTTGATTGCCTCGACATTTAGCTTCCAGTGTCCTGTGTAATGTTCCAATTTAATTCACTTTCAATTATTTAGCAATTGTCTTTCTTCAGCAAAACTCATTCATCGTGTACCCAAAGCATCGGAGAAAAAAAAAGGAAGACAATATGCTTTTTCTCTGTCCTCTGGTCTGTAAGGGATTTCTCTGATCCATTCATTATAGATCGTCTGTGATGGCCTTTTCTGTCTTTTCTGTTTTCCTACCTGTGATTGATTCCATTGTGGGGGGATAAACACCAAGCATGAGATTCAGTGTTTGCAGAGAGGCAGAGAGGAGTATAAGGTTGACTGTAGTTTTAGAAAAACCCTAACCCTAACATGTGCATTGATCAGAATCAGCTTGGGGTTTCCTTGGTTACCAACATGTTCTCATCGTGGTTTTCTTCCCTGAACCTAAGTAAGTGGTTTTCTTGCCTTAATGCAACTGCGGACGTTTGAGTGGTGTACAAATGACACGCGAAAAGTAGCTTAGATATTTATACGCTTTCCCGTGAGACTGGGTTGGTTTGTTGGACCTACATCTAAACTACGTCACCACACCTTATTGTAGTGTTTACTGTTGCCGCGGATGGGTTTGCATTGCAGTGAATGGAAAGCCCGGTGCGTTTCATACCAGTGCTTAAGGGTGCCAGGTGCGGCAGTACCGGACTCCGACAGCCGTGACAAAGCCTTGGTATTTAACGCCCTGGGAATAAGAACCGGCTGGGTTTGCAAGACATGAATATGTAATGATGCAGTGGATTCAGGAGATCAATGAAATACATCAATAACCTCAAGAAATATTTCAAAATGAGAGGAAGTGTAAGGTTCCTGCTATGTGTGTTGCTGAAAGCATTAACATGCCAATTTTATCAGGACTGTTGAAAGGCACTCTGGGAAATGTAAAAAATTACCAAGTGATGTAGACAATGCAGGGTCTGAGTGTAAATGGGTACGTGGAGATTAAATTACACCACTTGATCACACAAATAGCTCCTGCAGTGCAGTGAACTTCACAGAGCGGTGATATATAGCGAGGGGAGAGGGCAGATTTTTCTTTAGTTGTCATCACTCTATCAGAACGAAACCCTCGAGCATTGAAATAAATGCTTCAAATTTAGGATTGAGCACACCGCATGCCATGAGATGCGACTTCAAACCAGATGAAATGGAATTAAAATGATAGGCCATCTCGGGGGTGCAGGAAGAAAAGTTTCCTTTTCAGCTTTCTGGCTTTCAAGTGAGCTCTTCTGTGTGATCTTAGAAAACCCAGGCTTCACATCCATCTCAGCTCCGCCCTCCCTTATACAAATCTGTCACTTAGGTGAACAATGGTGCTGCTTTCTTTTCTGCGGATTGGCCTGATTTTGCAGATGTCATTCCACAATGTGCTTAGAGGATTCAGTGCCTCCAAAAGTAAGTGTCTCAATCTCCCACTTGTGTTACATGACTTATCCTTTTAAAGAGTTTAATGTCTCCTGCATCATATTCAAAGAAATAACACTTACCTAAAAATACTAGTGTTTATAGCGAAACAGGACTAAAAGTCTAAAACCTCAGCAATATGTACGTCAAAGACAAACATACTGACAATTTTGCTATTCTAAGAGTCTCACCAGTAGTTGAGCTAAACCTGAAATGTATGTCCAGATGATGGTACTTCACGAAAGGGTATTTGGACATTAAAATCTAGAGGGTTCATCCTCTGGGTACCATGAATTTGCTCAGCAAAGATCATGGCAAACTACGTATTTGATTAAGATAAACATGTGTGCAGAGCAGCACATATAGGGAGCTGGAGGTAAGGTCCTGCAGAGCTGAATATGTTAGGTGTTCATCCTCTGTGGATCATGAATATACTTCTTAAATGTCATGCTGCTGATCCCGTTACATTTTCAAATGTCTTTGTTGTTGTTGTTGTTTGTTTTTATGTTTTCCTACTTGCATACTACCAGAAAGGTACAATACATTTGTATTATTCCTCTGATGGCCATGAACTTCACAGCAAATTGTATGGAAATCTGGCCATTTCAAGATACTATAAACCAAAGTGTTGGTCAAGGGGAATATTTGGTTTGACAGTGGCGAAAAAATGGACAATTAGACGTCACCAGAATGCCCAGTAGATAGCCAAAGTTTTGGTAAAAACCACATCTTGAGTTGATAGTGGCACTAGAAGGAAGATGAGGGGTTTACTAAAATTGGGAATTTTCCTCTGAGGACTGTCAATGACAAATGTTTCTCTTTTTTGTAAAAGGTGTGCTTCACAGTTCCTCCCACATACAAATGCAAGCTTTGGCGGTGGTTGGTTGCCAAATGATAAAATTGTCACTTGAATAAATGTCGTTGCTGCATGTTTTGCTGCATTTACTTCAAATCATGAACTACTTTCATCAATGCTGACCATCTAAAGCAAAGTTGCTTTAGATTTTGAACATGTTTTTCCTTTCCTCTATGCAGTCTGTGATGTTTATGTTAATTTCTGCACACTAAGAAAATCGACTTGCAGAGACTTCAAACTTGCTTGAGATGGGTAATCCATCACAGGTGACATCGTGTCAGCTTTTATTTTTGTCAAAATTACGTGGTTATGCAGCGAAAATCAATGTGCACTTTGCATCAGCATGCAATTATACCGTAATTTTGATAAAAAATATAAGAGGGCATTGTCATGGCGACTGCTGCTCACTTCGTCGTACTAGCTTCTGTGTTTTTTTATGCAGCAAAACCACTGATTTATGCTTGTTCAGCTGTCTGACAACAGCAACAAAGAAACCACAAAATACACGAGAACAACTTTACAAAAACAACATGGAAACATAATGTATGGATGCACTTTATTTCCACACATGAACTTTCAGATTTAGCAGAATTAGTGTGGACAGTCTGAAAGCCTGTCTGCTCAATAAGTGACTTACGTGATCTCTCTAAACAATGTGCTTCTGGGCTCCGAGTCCTGGTTATTGCTGTTGTTCACTGTGATGGAGTACTGAACTCAAGCATGTTTCTGTGTGAGTTGATTTTCACAATGTATTAAAATAAATAGAAAAGACTGGCTGCAGCATGTGAGAGTGTGGAAAAACACTAAAAAACTAAATTACAACAGTAAATTGTTGATTTGTAGTAAGTGGACTGAGAAAAACAGAAAGACCAGTAAGGACCTTGTTATGTAATGTAAACTCTAAACTGGCAAAACTGATTCTTTATGGTTTTCTCTCCGCTGAAGAGCAGTTTGGCTCCTGTACGAGAGCTGCTTTTGGACGTGTGCCTGGTGGAGGCAACCTGAACAGAATATATAGCGTGCCGTATAAATCTGCTCAAAAGACGAAGGTGACAGCAGCATGTGTGTGTCGCCAACAACAGCGTGCGACTGACTGCCGTACAATGAGCTGCGGTTTCTGCTCGTCGCTGTCAAAAACGTTGGTTGTTATTCTGCAGCTTCAGTCGGTGATTTACTCACCGGGGCTGAATGGGTTTATGCAAATATAACAACAGGTATTTAACTAAGTCACTCAGCCTCACACAGACTGCCGAGTGGAAAAATGTATTCGCTTCACAGGCAGGAGGATGATGATAGAAATGTGCAGAGTGAGGGGCGTGCTGCTATGTTGAAGGTTAGGAAGTCAACACTTCAAATTTGGAGTACAATTTGACAACATCATGTCAAAATCATACTTTAAGAGGACAGGATGGACTACTTCTTCACAGGACGTATTGGCTACCAATGATATGTGTTTAGCTGTCCACCTGTTGTATAGCTTGCAAACATGCTCCAATTGTTAAAGCAGCAGAGCTTCATGACGACTCAATTGTGTCAGGTCACCTTAGTTGGAGCTTTGGGAACATAATTTACTCCAGCAAGAGTTGTTTACCCAGAGTAAACACCTTCAATATTCAGGTACAAGTACTGTCACAAAGCATTTAGAGAAATAAATTATAGATAATGCTGGAGTGCACTGCAAATATCACTCATTTAGCCTTTAAGTCAGTGAGTGGGCAGGCTGGTGTCTGTGTTTGATAGCTTAGCCGGCAGGGGCACAGAGACGCAATGCAAATACATTACGATGGTTAAGTGTTTTCTTAGCAGTGGTATAAAGCAACAAATATCACATCTGCAGATACAATTTTCAAAATGCGAGCTGATCTGCTAATTAGCCAACGTGATCTCATCCCTTCTCGTCATATTTTGCATGCTTGGGCAGCCTTTTTGCGTAGTTCCTTGATGCAGAACGTTTGTGCGTGGTTAACGTTTTGACACGTAGTTAACGTTGTGGAATGGCGGCGGTTAAGTTTAGGCTACAAAACTACTTGGTTAGGGATAAAAACATCATGGATTGGCTTCCGATGAGTACGCTTGTAATGTGGCTTAAGCTACAGATCAAATGTCATGTGACTGTGGAATGTATTCTCATACAATGGTTCGTATGATATTCTACAAGCAACACGTCAATTTTTGCTCGTTAAATGCATACTTTTTCAAAATAAACTTCTGTCTTCACAGGAAACAACTTCCTTAGGTTTTGGGCAAGAAAACTATTTAGTTAGGTTTAGGAAAAGATCGTGGTTTGGCTTAAAATAACTGGAGTTAGTTGAAAGCCTGGTGCGTCTCATACAGACGCTGAAGGGGGCTTTGTACGCTGATTGTCACTGCCGTAGCGTCGGTATTTGATGCCCCTGGGAGTGAGACCAGGCTTTTTCTCCAGTGAATGTCCCTTTGGCAACTCGTTCTGCAAGCAAAGTTGCAAGACGTGTCCATGCTTCTACGTTAGATGAGTGAACAGCTAGAATATGAGGCTTTGTTGTGCCTTGTCTTAAGCTGTTGTCTGGCTGTCAGTGTCACCTGTTTTATGAAAAACAAATGTGCATTGTAGTTCTTTGTCAATGTAGACAGTAAAACAATCCAGACTGTGATGTGCACAAACAAGTCTCGAAAACATCCTTGTAGAACAGCTCCAATCTGCCGTTTTTAAACAGCGAGGCCGACGTGATAAAGGATTTGACCCGAATACGTCCACCCAGGTCCCCGGTGACTCGAGCCTGCCGCCGCGACGCTGCCACGGCCATGATTTTCCATTAGTGTGTGACAGCGGGGCCGTTTATAGCAGCGAAGCCCTGTGGAGAAGGAGGTTAGCTGTAATTATTCAGCTGATAGGTCATGAGCAGAGCAGGCCTGTCACACCTCTCCTGGTTCTCTGGACCGAGCCAATCAGAAGCCAGGAGGAGCGCTTGGTTATTAGTCAGACTAGCACCAAGCATCTCCCCAGAGACAAACTGCACTTTCACTAGTAGTCATGTCATATTTCATTTGAGGACTCTTTCAGTCTTATCTCCTACATGCTACTAATGCTACAATTAGCCTGGTTAACACACATGCTGATAAAGTTGCTGACCTATTTCTGCAAATGTACTTGCCAGATATGAAAGATACAAGTTGACACTAAAGATGGTTTTATTTTTCAGTCAGGGCAGGATTTAATTCTCATTTATTTTTGTTTCAGCTTTTGTCTCCAGCTCGCATCTATCTTTCCATTTCATGCCGTCTGATGTTCATATTGCACATCATCAAAAGGAGTGGGTGCAGGGTCATGATGTGATGGAGGAGAATGCGGAGCTGGATGTGTTAGAAATGGAATTTTTAGTGACAGTGGGTCTCTCCCCCCTTTGTAAAATTGACTCGACGCAGTGCATTACACACGCAGCTCTGGAGTCGGTAATTGTGAAGATTACCCGCCATTCACTTCTGATCGTCTCCGCGTTTGTTTAGAGCATGAGATGGCAAAGTTTCCATCACACGTCTTTTCAAACAGCCCTCACAGTGACGAGCAGAAAGTGAATGGAGATATTCTATTTGATGAAAATGTGTGCCAGCCTGTCGCTTCAGACTTCACTAGAGAGCAGCACAACCAATGAACGTCTACCATCGTTTCTAACATCGTTTCTTTAAGCTTGGATTAATTGTGTGGGAAAATGTTTATCTTCATTTTTTTTAAGAAGTGAGAAGTCAACTCAATCTTGGATATTTCTTTTACTTTTAGAGCTGCAGACACCGAACGCGGAGGAGGCTCTTATGGGATTAAATTCCAGGCCAGACAGATTAAAGGAGCAGTAACACTCGTAGGGCTAGAGGTTTCCTGTAGATGGCTTATCTGCAATGAACGGCTCCAAAAACAGCATTATGTCCAAGAAAGGAACTTTTGTTCTGACTGTCAGAGGACAAATATGGGAAATCTGGTCATTAGAGAGCAACCATGGTTATGCAGTGGCTTCCATTTTTGTCTTTGTTTGACCTTGGTGGCATCAGACAGCCAATATAAGACCCTCCACTCCGGTTGATGACTCACTCTGTTAATAAAAAAAAAGTGAAAGTGGCGAAATGATCTTTGGGCCTCTGCAGCTGCTGTCGTGTGGGGAACGTTAGCTTGCTGTGCAGGTTTCCTCCCCAGACTCAGCAGAGATGATGAGTTTGTGTGACCTCGGTTTTTTATCAGATTTCCAATAAGTTTGCTCGTATACAGGAGCTGAGTCAAGGACCGGAGTGGTCAAACACACATCGCTGGAGTGCAGGCACACAAGTGATTATACGATAACAAAGACAATATTAGCAATCCTTGTTTCATTATCATGTAAATGTATTCACTGTGGATGACATTTATCTTCAGCTCTGATGACCCGATTTAAACGAGAAAATTCAAGTTTGTTTTCATTTTTTTAAAGGGACTGTTTGTAGTCTAGGCTGACTGCACCTCTTGGAAGGTACAGTATGTGATAACTGGTGGGATAAGGTTGTTGTATAAAATAATTTGTTCTATCTTAGCGAAGCCTTTCATGTTCAGTTTTCCACACCTGTTGCTAATCAACCAATCATCAAGAAGTAAGTAGAAGGATGTATGGTTGTCTTCAGTAATCAAGCGTCTGACAACATGATATCAAATTAAACAACATTATTTTTTTCGGTGAAAACAGCGAAAGTCTGCCGAAGCCAAAGACACCATCAGAGCAGGGAGAATGAACCAAAAATAGTTGGCCGGACAGTTAAACAATGAGCTGAAATAGTTGTTGAGGTATTTCACTCTGGACCAGCGTTTTAGTTTGTTAATAGACAGACATGAACAGCTGTTCAGTTTTCACTTGATAGTATCCCGGCTGACGACACATTCTCTGTATTCATTATACAGTGTGTTCTGTATATTCCCCTCAGGCCTTTAAGGAATCTGATTCATGAATGTGTGTGAGCATTAAATTGTCAGACAGCACAAAATATTATAAGCATTTAACAAAACAAAAATCATCTTGTGATAGAAATGGACATAACCTGTGTAATTTTGTTGCTTTATTGCTCAGTAGAAAAAACAATTGCACTTTAAAGATGAGTCCATACAAGATTGTGTTCCTGCAATTCATCTGCACACTGTGCAGGGATAATTGTTCCAAAGATATTTGGCAATTCCAGTTTCCATAGAGTTTTTGGCTTGCAAAAGTCCTGCATATGTCTTCATATGCTTGATTTGGTACCTTGGATGGACACATAGGGAGCAGGTATTTCCCACGGTCGGAACTGTTAAGGCAACAATTGAAAAAGACGAGGTGAAAAGAGGCAAAGGATGAGACAATCCATTAAATCCAGCAGAGTTTGTGGTTTTTGATTCTTGGAGATTCTTGAGGTCCAAACTTGAGCTCTGTGTTTTCTCCACAGGACCGTGGTTCTCCTACCCTGGGGAAGGACAGAAGACAATGATTTTTTTTATCAGTATTTTTAAGTAATGTGATCTTCAATAGACAGCAGATTGACTGACTGTTGGTGTCAGTAGTGCTCAAGCAGGCGTGTTTCTTTTACCTTCTTCCTCATCACAAGCTCATGCTGCATGATTGTATTCTGGGTGTTGTTGTGTGGTCCGACCAGCGCACTGGATCACTGCTGTACCACGGAGGATGTTTCTGGAGCAGCACGTTATTCACTTGTAGCTTCCATTCTTATCTGGACAGCAGAGAAACAGAGGTCAGATTAACAGGCAGGCAGTCTGCTTTTCTTATTGTCAACAAATCCCACAAAAAGTTGACTTGAATGAAAGCATAAGTTGTTCAAATGTATTATTCACCTGATCAAAGCTGATCGTTGTTTCATGGTCTTTTTTTCCATGGAAGACGCCTCATCTCACCGTCCAGTGGCCTCAGTTGGCGCCCCGGTTGAAGTGCTCCAGCACGGTGGCGTTGGTTCTCTCAAACAGCCACTGCTGGCTAAGAGAGGAGGGGTCGCACGTGTTCATGAAGACCCGCCGCTCGCTCGGGCTGCTGTCGATGCAGCTGTTACTGACGGGGTGATACAGACTCTTATCCTGGAGGAAAGAGAAAGAGAACTGGTATTTATTTCGGGGCATTTTTGTGAAATATTAAATCACATACTTTGCATTACATTCTCGCAAATAAATACTCCACCGTGATTTGTTATGTTAAACCATTATACCACTCATCCCACACTTATTTCTAAAACGGACTGTTGTGAACAACAGGACAGTTGGAAGGCTAAAAAACAGGATGCATGCTGTAAATGCCACCATTTTCTAGAGGTAATAAACTCTCAGTCTCCTCTCCCCCCGCTGCCGTACCTCTCTGTAGCGCCACAGCTGGTTGCCCTTCATGCCGTGACAGTCGTACAGGGTGACGGGGCTGCTGTGGGAGACGGCGTCGAAGCAGACCTTTCTAGTGTGCATGGGGTCGCCCACCCGGATGTCCTCCCTCCAACCAAATGTTAACACCTGCAGGGAACACATCTCAACTGTAACTAACAGCACACCGTTTCCCTCCTCTGTTGCTCTTCCTGAGGTTTCTATCACTGTGTTTCCTTTTTACGGTGCTTGTTTGGGGAGTTCTCCTGGAGTATGTGGATAGTGTGTCATATGTTGTACAGGTTGTAAAGCCCTCTGAATCAAACTTGTGGGGACTGTTGGACGAAAACCTCCCAGGCCAGGAGACTCCTGAGACATTTTACTGGATAAAGCGTAATGAATGAGCCTCACCTGTCCGTGGCTCCAGGCCACCTCACCCCGCCCCTTCACACAGCTCTCCAGGCGGATGGGGCTCCCTGACACAAAGTGTTTGATCTCCATGCACATCCCGCTGCCCACGTTCCTGATCTACAAAACACACACACACAAAAACACAGAGACATGGAGTCACAGAAACAGGGACAGCTTGCTCTTTAGTTATGGACAGTCACAGCACAGGATTTATCAGATATTATTTTTAATCCAGCATAGTCATGGCTGGATTAAGGCCTTCATGGGCCCCTGTGATTTTAATTTAAAACCTTAGACGTTGATTTATTGCAGATCATGTGTGTTGTGGCCCTGCTGGGGGAATATATCTCACTGTATTTCATCACACGTTTGTCACTTTACAACCTATAAAATGACATTTGACTTTGGATCTGCATAAAATAATCCTATTTCAGTATATATCCTCTCTTACCAGTGCCCTTTTTTAACAATTATCTGATCACACATCTTTTTTTTAATACATAATTGAACATATACCTTCATTGCAAAGGACTCTGTGCTGTCGGTTTGCTGTTTGTGCCCACATACATTCTTTTTTGTTTTGTTTTTTTGTACACTTGGAAGGGCCCAAAGGCATGTTTGGCCCCTGGGTGTGCACCCAAGATGCATCTGATGATAGTTGCAGCATGCAGGAGGAGAAGCCAGAAATCTGGTGTTATTGCAAACATGTTTCATCACTGTTTCTTCTCTGCTTAGACTACGGGGGACTTGGCTATTGCTATCTCCAGCCCGACGCACGCCCCTCTTTCAACTTGGAGAACTCTCACTAGTATTTCATTTCTGGTAAATCTAAAATCTTGTGTTGAATTGAATATGTGCCCGATGGTCACCATTGTCTCCGGCACACTTTGCAGTATTTGTGCAGGAAGTAGTTCAAAGATTTGTAAATATTGTTCTTCCGTGACTTGATTCTGAATATATTAAAGATAAGCTGGCAAAGTGAGGTCATGGTGAATGCACTAATTTCAAAGTGTTTGGTTGTTCGGAGACCCAGAGTCGGGGAAGCAGCCTCGAGGCATTAACAAAGTTTTCCAGATAATTTAAGGGGGAGGTAGAAACCGCTGACATTTCCAAACAAAGGATAAAAACAGTGCTTTAACTTTGCTTTTAGCGAAGGAGCAGTTTATTCTCATTTCCTCCTTCCTTTGATATTGTTATTCCTCTTACTTCTGTCTCTGCAGATTTTCTTTTTATTTCTGAAATAATAAGAAGGTAGAGGACTCTCATCAGTCACGAACAAACTTTAAATAACCGTGTTAGTGCTGACAGTGGAGGGGGGGATTCATTGCCTTATTATTATCGCTACCAGGAGATTATATATTTGGTTGTGTGTGTGTGTGTGTGTGTGTGTGTGTGTGTGTGTGTGTGTGTGTGTGTGTGTGTGTGTGTGTGTGTGTGTGTGCGTGCATCACTGTGTCTGTCTGTCCACGGCTGATCTTGCATACTGCCGGACCAATCAGCCTTCTATTTTTTGTGCTCATTTCTGACTGTATGCTCAGGGACCTCTTGTGTTTGCAGTGATTCACACTTTTTGAAAACATATTTTATTGACCGCTGACTGCTGAATCCTCACTGCTCTTAACCGGCCGGTAGGAGCTGCAAGTGATCAACAACTGCTTCAGTTTGGACTCCGCTACACATTACAAATTGTTCCTCTCTTGATTTGCACACCTATGTAAGACAATTGCATGTGTGTGTGTGTGTGTGTGTGTATATATGTGTCATGACCCTGACTCAAGGAAGCAACATAAAGTAAAAAAAAAAAAGAGATGAATAAACTAAACTTTTAATTTGAATAAATAAACAAAAGAAATCAATGAGCAAACAAAGTGGTGAGGGGAACCTCTGCTCCTGCAGAGCCAGCTGGTTGGGAGTGTGGCTGATAGAGTGCTGCTGGGTGGAGGAGGGGCTTTTAAACTCGGGGATTCAAAGCAGGTGCCACAAATCAACAATTAGGGCTGGAACGCAAGACTCTGGCTCTGGATCACAACTGAACTGAACAGACAGACATAGAGAAAAAACACCGCTGACCCAGTACTGTACCACATCAGACTACAACCCAGGCCAGAATGAATGCCTTAGCACACAATAATATGTTGTCTCAATTTCCAAATAGAAAGCAAGACGTTAAATATAAATGTATGTAGAACTATCACTCTACTGAGTGCACTTTTGTAGTTATAAGATGACTTAATTCTCCCATGCACTTGTCAGTCCAGCCCAGCTGCACAAAAATACATATCAATGACATGATAATGCGCAGGGCAAAATCGTGCAATGATAACGTCGTTCTTGCTTTTGGCGTGTCATTTGTACGCCGTGTAGTCTGTACTGACTGTAATGTAAATGCATCCGCGTAATTATGCTACATTCAGAAGTAGTGATGCAGAATAAAAAAGTGAGAAAGACTGCTTATGGAAGGGGAAGTGCATGGGTCCAACAAACACAGGACTTTCAACCTGGAGACCAGTGTTGGAGACTGATGTTTTGTTTTGAATGTTACGTTTGTGACGTTTATGACGTTAGTGACGTGTTTTTTAGTGAAGTTTGTAATGTGTTTGCCGTTGTTATGTTACATTGTTTCCGTACATATTTTTCTTAGTTTACGTACTTATTTTAAAGCCAACCATGATGTTTTTTCGTAAACCTAACTAAGTGGTTCTGTTGCCCCCTGCTGGTACTGCACCTTCATTCAGACAGGCTATCCTCTGAGGGACAGGCGGGTCTATTACACGCTTTGCTGTGATACGATTAAATGTGCAGTGTAAATAAAGTTTGATTTACTGACGAGTGTACAACATGTGTAGGTCTTCTCCATCCTTGCAGTTGTATTATTGATACATGTAACAGTAAGTTTAGATAAGATAATTACAATAAAGATCAAGGTAAAGTTGGTGCTCTATTGGTTTATCGTTGTTGTGTGTATAATAAATGTACATAACTATTTCCAAATCTGTGTGTATTTCTCTGTACATTTTCTTCTCCATGCAATCTGTGAAACATCTATCTTGGACCACACTCATCAAAGTGTTTCCATAAACTAATCCTTACCTCTCCCCAGGCAGCGGCAGGCGGCTCCACCATCGGGTAGTGTTTGGGCAGATCCCAGGCCACCTCGCTCATGAACCACTTGAAGTTCTTGCAGTTGAGGCGGTTCCTCAGCTCCTTCTGGGCCGTCATGTCTCCCGCCGACAGGTGGCGGTACTCGGGCCGACGCTGGTAGACGTATTCGGCGTACTCGTCCATCCACACCTCGGCCACGCGTTTTAGATTCTGGAATCAGATCAAGGAGAGAGTCAGCAGGAGAGATTCATTCACTAAACAGCCTACTTTACTCAGCAGGCATCTGGAAAGTGTGCCAGAATGTCTATGAGCCTCCCACAAACAAACACAAAATCCCTGGCAGTGACGATGCTCTTGTGGAACCACATTGGACTGTTTTGTGAACATAAATGTTTACATAGTCTGCTGTCGGTACTGCAGATTGGTCTCAGGGAGTCTGCACCGACAATGGCATCCATTTACTGACTCTGCTTCAGAATAACCCAACATAACAGCAACATTATGCTACTTCGCTGCAACCATTTCTCAATAACATCCATTTGAGCCAACTGAATTCAAGCTGACCTTATCTGTGGGTTACCATGAATGCAGTTTGAGTTGCAGTACTGTAGCACTTCAATAAAAAAGACAAAATGTAAAGAATGATAAAAAAAGAGGGATAAAACTGATGATGAAATTTCAATGTTGTGCAGGGAAGACAGAGTTCATTTTCAGTACCTTTGTATAAATGGTCTCCCTTATATGCAGGGTCAGGCGGATCCAGGACCATCAGCATTCCACTGAGGTTCAGTTTAAAGACTGCTAGTCAGAATAAAAAGTCAAAAACAAAGGCCAGCGCCTTTCTATTCAGTTGCATACTGAGCCAAGTTCCAGGCTGCGGCAGAGGCATACGTAATAAATGGTGTTAGGCTATACACCCCAGATGATTTAGCGCTTTTAGACAATTTCTCATTCCGTGTAGGTACTTCGAAGCATGCAAGGAACAAAGAAACTTAAGCTCATTCTTCACAGTAAAGGCTAGAAGTTGTAGATAGCGGATACACTGCCTCTAGTCTGGTGGTCTTTTGTTAGTAGATGCTGAGCCGACTGTAAAGTGCTCTCGTGCACGAAGGAGAAAGAGGAGAGTACTTAGTAGAGGACACACCAAAGCAAAACGCTGCCATTTGTTATACTGCACCACTTAAAGACTGTAGCTAACATTAGGGCGATGTGTGTGTATGAAGTGTACAGTATGCGTTTGCATACGTGTTTATGTATGTTTAATTGTCTGTGTGCTTGAGCTTAATTAGACAAAGGTTCATTCATTCCTTCTTGTTAGTTCAGTTTCACTGTTCAGTGCAGTACAAGGAAACAGAAGTTGTTTTTGCATGAAAATGATGACTTTCCCACATCTCTGTACTTCAATAACTAAATATTTCCTTTGCTGGAATATATTTTCTTTCACATCAAGCCATATTTCAGCACAGAGCCAAAGATGTTGTGTTGTTTTTGTGAACTAAATTAAACTGTAATTTAAATGCTGAAGAGCTCTGCGTGTGAATACCGCAGAATGCTAACAAAGTAAAAATCAGTTTTGCTGATGTCATTTTTTAAATTTGTTTTTATTTTGCAAAAGCATAATCTGATTTTGCTTCATTCTTTGTTTGTTTAATCTTACTAATTTGACATAAGAACAAATAAGTGTAAGTGCAAATATGACTATTGTAAACATGTGAGCTACTGTATTGTTACACAATACCACAATACCTGACTGGTATTGTGGTATTGTGTGTTCAGACTTGATGAATGGGAAATATTACAATGAAACAGTCCTCCGGGTTAGAAACACTCAGCCGATGTAAATGTTGTATGTCTTGTAATATGTCTTTTGTGGCTCTAGAGGAGCTTTGTCAAGTTTCATAGAGTGGGACTTTGGATGGGTCAAACAAACACAGGACGTTCGACCAGGAGACCGCTGTTCGTGTCTCGTGTGAAGCCAAGTAAACGTTGACCCATTTACCATTTACCATAGCTTTGTGACACAGTACTTATTTTACGTAACAAACATACTCATTTCAACCCAAACCACAATGTTTTCCTAAGCTTAACCAAGTAGTTTTGCTGCGTAAGTAAACCTAAAAACAAAGTAATCCTACGTTGGAAGTTAATTTTGAAAAGAGACTGTATGCATGTTACAAGCAGAAACTGCACATGTCTTGTGAACACTGAAGTTTATTTTGAAAAAACACTAAACATGTAATGAGTGGAAACTGACACGTCATCCCTGACGCATCCAAAACTGCGCTAGTGAGGTACCTACAGCGTCATAGTTTGAAGCGCAGGGCCACTGACCAAGTGTCAGTATTTTCCAAATTGGGAGTGAGAACATGTTGGGCAGGTACTAACAAAAAGACGATATTGAGCTGCACTATCGTGTAGGATACAATGTTTTTGGAGCTTGGCCGATACAAGGCACTAAAAGTCAGGATATCCGGCAGTCGCTAGGAAAAAACGTGGCATTGGATGTTTCTGCAAACCCGGGATATGATGCATGTCAACATTGTTGCATTTGAGCAAGTGACATATTTTAAAAAGCGAAAAGAGACAAACACAAGGCTTTTATCAAGGAGACCGCTGTTTGTGTCGTCACGTAACAATCAGCTGTTCGTTCCTGTCCCGTGTTCACAACATTCAGCGTCATTTTCACTGTACAAACGTAGTGGTTTTGAGCCCAACCCTGAAGTTCTTTCCTAAACCTAACGATAGTGGTTTTGATGCGTGGCTATGGTTTTTACATTACGATGGTATGCTGTTACATTATTCTTTGAAAAAAAACATGATCTTTTTTCTGAGTTTTGTTGCCTACAGTAAGCCTAATCAATCGTTTCACAGCGTTAACCATGTGGCATTGCGTTTCTGCAAGTGTGATACTAGGCTGATATGAAATATATTTTTATGAAATGTATTTTTGGTTCAGAAACGTCGACATTCAGAGGATCCGTGGTTTGCAGAAACATCCAATGCCAACATTTTTTATGCCGACTGTGTTGGGATATCTCAACCGCTGCAGCATTAATTTGATTAACACTTTTAAGTCCTGCAACTTTATGAAAGTGCAATATAAAATACTAAAATTTGTAAAGCTGATCTAATTTTAGAAGATACAGAATGTTTGATCAGTTAGGTTAGACCTGTCTTCATCCTATGATGAACAATATACTTCAGTTCAAATGGAGTTTTATAATGTGGTGCACCAAGAATGTTGCTAAAACAAAAGCATTGCAAATACTGCAGGTTCCTCTTTTGCAGTGGAGCTCAAAGGAGCGTCGAACAGCAGGTCTACCCTGTGGTTTATCCTACCTGAGCTCATATGATTGTGAAACATACGATCTGAAAGGATCAGCCTTTACAGATCAAGTGCGCTTCAATGAGTCCTACTTACAATATAATGTAATCCATTGTTGTGTTGTGACTCAGATGTAACAGAGGTGATGTGACAGCATTGTGCTGACACTAAGCCCCTGTGTCAGACTGCTGTGGTATACGGAGAATCTGTGACTGATCTGCTGCATTGTATTCTGTCATGAACCGTGGAGGCATACAGTACGGTGTGACGAATTACCTTCGCCAAGCTGATCCCACCAGGGACCTTGTAGGGGACGTACTTCCTATAGATGTGTCCTACCCTGGAGCAAGGGATGTCCTCCATCCGACCACCGCACATCCACACCTACAGAGACACACACACACAGGGAGAGAGAGGAAGCTCTTTCATCAGACGGATCTGCTTTGTCCGTCTTAAAAATTCAAAGGCAGAAAGTTGTGGAAAAGGTAGAAGGGAGGTGAAGTGAGGAGACGATCAAGGAGATGAGGAGGAGACTGATGGCTGAGAAGAAAGAGGCATGAAGTACAGTGGTTCTAACAGGCTTATAAATCCTGGGAGACTAAGAGGAGAGAGGAGTGAATTGGGAGGGGGAGGCGATAAAGATGAAATGGCAGGATAGTGAAAGAAGAAGAGAAGACACCAAATACAAATTATGATTTGATGGTGACCTGACTTCACCTGAGCAGCTGGGTGGCTTTAGAGAAAGACTGCCTGGTTCATTATTGGTGCAGTATACTATGAGTGTTTAAGCTGATATTGGAGGAACAATGGCAACTGCAAAAACTGCTAACACTTTTCAAGAAAACCAGACATGCTGTCTCTTTGAAATACTTAAATTATGTAATGAGATTTGATGTTTTAAGCACCCTGATTGTCTTAAGTAAAAAACAAACCTTCCGTTACAGTAATTTTATGTTTCTTTTCCCTTTCCCTCGTCTATCTCTCACAACCAAGACACCCAGCAGAGGCTGCTCATTTTAATCCTCCCAACTATAATGAAGACAACAGTGATGATCGTCTTTCTTGGCTTGCAACGTTGAAAATAAACCTTGAGAAAGAAAAGCGAGGCAATGAAGAGGATGACGATGAAAGAAAAGACTTAGAGACAGCAGGCGAGATGGGGGGAAAAAAAATGGGTTTTGTTTTAAAGACAATAGCGAAATGAAAAGTAGGGAAATGAAAAGCTGGATTTAAACATGGAAACAAACGAGCTACGTATGGGAAGAAATAGGTGTAGGGCTTGCAAATTGTTTCTGCCGAGTAAAGTCCTTTAATATGTAAATATGTATGCTATTTGAAGGTAAGAGGCAGGCTGGAGCTGCTGGAATAATGGAACATGAAATATGCAGATTTTACATATGATTTCAAGGTGTAGGCATGTACGAACACAGAGCTCAAAGGGGGTGTAAAGACAGTAGTTGACCTCCTGCCCTCCTGCAATTTTCTGAATTCAGTGCATTTACAGGTGTGAACAGATGGCCCAACTCACTGTGCTCCTACATGAACAATACATTTAAATACATTACGCTGAGCCTAATAAGGAAGTCTAAGTAATAATACTTAAAATCAATGGTTCATTTATATAACAGCAACATCAAGTCTGGACCAAACATGATATGAAACAGATTGCGGCATTCCACACTGTTGCTTGAGAAGATGTGTCATCTTCTGGCCTAACAAGATGGTAACCTTATGGAACAAAAGCAAGAACATCATCGGCGAGGTGATTGCAATGGCTGGGCCATGTGTTTCAGATGGAGGCGGATCACATCCCAAAGGTTTTGACTCATCCAGGCAAAAGAAAATGACCTGCTGCTGAACTGTGTCGGACAAAGCTATACCGAAGACGGACTTAAATTGGGACGAGGCCCAATACGTCGCCAAGGTTATGGAACGATTGAGGGAGCTGATTGAGACCTGATGTCAGGGGATGTAGGGGATTAGGGGAGGCTGAGTGTCCATATAGAGTGTTTTTTTTTTTTTTTCTGAGCACCAGCATCTTTTTTCAATTGTTCTCAATGAGAAGAGAGTGTATGCGGCTGCATGCGGCCGCCTATAGAGAAAAAGCGCTGCGTCCAGCATCTTTTTTTCAGAGCGCTTTAACTTTTTTGTGCGGCCACTCAGCGCTTTTCTGCCAGAAAAAAATGCTATATGGACATGCAGCTGTATAAGTATTCATGGTCCCCAGAGGATGATCCCAAATGTTTAGGCCTTCTAACCTTTCTTCCGACAAATACAAATGTACTCCTTAGCTAAAAACTACAGATTCTAGCTGTTTTAGGCCCTGATCAGACTTGGGGCGGCTTTCTGTATTTGTTTTCAATGACAGTGCTGCTTTTGCATTGCTGGGTACCATGCGTTTTTCCACTCAATGTGTTTTTGCAGGAGTGGCCTGAACACCTCGAGGTGAAAAAAATTCAACACACAGCAGAAAAAGTGCCCGATGTTATTAGCGTTTCTTCTCATTGTAGTGACGCTTGCCGGTTACCCCGAGCTATATGACTTTACCAGCCGTAGTTACCATGATCTGAACAGAAAACAGCAGGCCGGGAGGCAAATTAGTACAGTACTTGAGATTTTGGGAAAGTGGTTTTCATCAACTTAATTGAACTGTACTATTAACTAGAGATGCACCGATACCGATACCAGTATCGGTATCGGTACTGTACTCATGTACTCGTACTCTCAAAACGGCACCGATATAACAGCACCGATACCACTTTACGGCGGCGCAACGTTAACCTCTCGTCACCATCTTTCGGGTCCTATCGCACGCCCTCGCGCTCCACCTCCCGGACGGTGCGGGCGAGACAGGCCGGTGGTGCACCCAACCCCACGAGGCCGGGATCCTTTCCAAGTCGACCTAGAGCTGGTCGTGGCGCACCGCCTCGTATGCGGGACTCTTCAGCCTGCCGTGTGTCGCTCACACCCTCCAGCTGGCTGTTAATGAGGGTCTTTTGGCACAGAGAAGTACTCATATCGGTACTCGGTATCGGCGAGTACCCAAATGTAAGTACTTGTAATCGGTCTGAAAAAAGTGGTATCGGTGCATCCCTACTATTAACTATTAGGTAGCGTACAGTTCATGGTTTGTGTTAAGCTAATGATTGCACACATTTGGTGGTTGCCTAGCAACAATTGATAAAAAAAACCTACAAAACACGCTGTCTGATCAGGGCCTTAGGCTGTTGTGGGCTTTTTATTCAACCTTTTTCTGAATCTTTTTCTTTTACTTCAAACTTTCTCACTTAGATGGAGTTTGTGTTGTTACAGAACAACTCACCACATGGGAATCATTTAACAACTAGCATTACGCTATTAAACCATCCAGAACCAAAAAAGTCCTCATTGCCCTCTGTTGACATCACAGTCACTGCAGCACAACCAAGACTCTCATGGTCTGCTGCAGATGAAGCTCCACCACCAGCGAACCGACTCAGATCGGCTGATAGAGAGAAACTACAGAACAACAGAATTCACTCCAACTGCATGAATAAAACATATCGCTGCAAGACAAAATCCAGCGTTGACTAAAAGTGCAACTAAAACTCGAGTCATCTCTATTGGTGTCTTTGGATAAATAAAACATAAGTTCAGTATATACTGTATTGCAGTGGCTCTGGTAATGTGTTTGCTTCCACTACATGAATAATAATGTCCTAATGTCCAACGGCTGGCAGCAATAAAGTCTGAATAAAATGTAATGCTTCAAGGTTAGTACTGGCTGCCACACTAATCTGAATGGACTGACCTCGTACTTTTGAACCAACAGATGGTTTTCAAGTTAATTTTTTTGTATTTGCTCGGTTTGACACCTGCTTCAGAGGACAATACAGAAAGCTGGTAATAAGCACGATGCAAAAAAATTCCACATGCCATTAAAAATTAAGTTTGGCCAACATAGACTGTTTGCTGGTGTTGTCATGGAAACAAGCATCAGAGAGCTGGTTGCATTATCATGGTAGCAACAACATGACCTTATCAAGCATACCACTGGCCAATATGGGAAAGTTTATGCAAGAAGCCTATTACCCATCCAACATTCTGAATGCTACATTTAACATCATGCAATTTATTTTTTAATGTATGCTTTTAGAAAAAAGTTTCTCCTCTGCCAACTGTTTGCCAGTTAGCTAACTTTTACTCGTAATACTTCCTTTTTTTTGGGCTCCATCCATGGAGGTTTAATTATTTCTATCTCCAGAGCAGCTCTCTCTCTGACAAATGTTTGCATAACTTAAACTCCAATCTGCCGGAGCGGTATAACAAATCCACCGTCACTTTTATGCCTTGCACTATCCTCTCCCTTGGCATGTGAGGTCATATCGCCTCTGTGCTCCGTGTGCCTGTATGTGCCGACATTATTTCACTGTGTGAGCTGGAAATGCTTGATTTTCCCATACCAGTGTGACCGAGATGGAGCTTTAGATTAACTGTACCAGCGAATGAAGTGATTGTGTTCCATGCGAGCCGGGCCTGGCTGTCTGCGGGAGCAGCAGTTTGGTTGGAGGGATTAGTATGAGAGCCTGTTACTCAGGAGATTGGCTGTCTGCTCTGTATCAGCTAATGGGGATCTTAATAAAAAGGAAACCAAATTGAATATCTGTGGGCATAAAGTAGGGGTTAAGAGGCACAGCTAGGCATGTGCTGATAGCAAAATTTAAT
Source organism: Sebastiscus tertius (assembly GCA_916701665.1). Lineage (NCBI taxonomy): Eukaryota > Metazoa > Chordata > Actinopteri > Perciformes > Sebastidae > Sebastiscus > Sebastiscus tertius. The sequence goes on along the minus strand of CAKAOH010000354.1, from coordinate 78,363 downwards.
AGTACGATAATCTTGGCCAAAATAATAACCTTGGTAAGGGATATTATCTCAGTAATTACTTAAGATGAAAAACTTCAAAACAGTGTTAAGATATTTTCACATCAGGCTCAGCCCTGGGGTCTCAGATGGTGTCAGTTGAGGCATATCGTTTCACCTTTAAATGTAAGAATCCTCACATCTTGCTCAGGGTTTCAAAAACACTCAAGCGCAGACTGAGGGTTAAGGTGGAATTATACTTCTACATCTCAGTGTACAGTGGTGAAGTCTGAGGTGCCTCAGGTTTAGAAATTGATTTATATTTCAGATTTCATCCACCACCACAACACTATAGGTAGACAGAGTCTGTGTAGTGATCTTGCTTTATACCCCCAAGAAACTGTGTTGGAAATGAGTTTGTGAAAACACAACATATGTCCAGTGTGCAAGATTACTGAGCCTTTCTTCAACAACATCAACATTCACTACTGGCATTGGAACAATTGATAAAAGTACAACAACAAAATATGTTGGTGCCTTCCAAAATAACCCATAATGAGCATTTTCTGATCTGACACTCCTCTGTCACCAGGACGCCACAACCTTGCTTGTCAGTATCCCCCAACAATAGTTACAACTGACTATAAAAATATAATAACTCATATGACTATCTTCTGATCTGCCACTGCTATATGGCTATAAGGTTTAGTTAGATAAACGCACTTTTCTGATGTACATTGGGAGATTTTCTTCTGTCATACAACCCAAAACATGAAGGTCAGAGGTTAGCTACAGAGGAGGCTCCAAGGAGCTGATTTCAAGTTGATGTGGGATGGGATGGGGACACTGCCAATATCACATATGTGTGTCTACAACTGCTGTTTTGTTTTTAAAATCTCAGCATGAACACCAAAACACCAGACTGTCATTGCTTTCAGCTGACAAACAAAGGTTTGAGAAACAGTTTTGCTGGATTAGAAGTGAGGAGAAAAGAAGAACGGTCCGTGAACATCCGTCTTCCATTTTCTCAAACTGCCCCGCCGTCTGTCAATGGCCCTGACACTAAACCTAGACTGAAATACAAATAACCATTGTCTGTGTTTTCAATGCTGTCTGGGCTAGTTGAAACATGTGGACAAAGAAATTCTAATGAGTTTGAAGGGGAACATTAGAAATAGAGCAGGACTCTCAAAGACAGCGTCCTTGTGGTTGTGAAACTAATAAAGTCCAGAGTGAACAGTGACATAAAACTTTCATTATAGATGAGACAGAAACCAAAAGAAAAGAGGATGATGCCATTGCCTGGGGACTGCATTGATTTCCAGAGGACATATTATATTATAATGCTGCCGTGACAAAGGGCTAAACAAGTTGGCAGAATGGCTGGTTAGAGATGTATAGAGAAATATCATCTGCAAAATAAATTAATTTGTACAATAAATGAGCATTCAGTTAGCCAGTGGTGTATAACCATACAGTACAAGACAATTATTTGACCATCCCATCCACAAAATGAGGAAAACTGTCTTTAACTGCAAATTAAATTTGCAATTTGTTAATTTGTACCTTGAAGGAGATCTCGTACTGTTCTCCTCCCCAGATCTCCAGACCCGTGTCGTATCCTCCCAGCTCCCAGAACCACTTCCTGTCCACAGCAAACAGTCCACCTGCCATCACTGGTGACCTGCGGGACACACAGAATACAACACACACACACACTACTTGCAGTATATTTTGTACAACAGCTGCACCCAAAATTTTAAATTACATTTGCATGCACAACGGCAGCATCGTTTCCACTTCTCACCTGCCAAAGAAAACATCGAAATACATGTTAGATTTACTCCCAGACAACTGCAACAGCTAACAAGGTCCATGAACTCATCACTTTTTTCCGAGTCAAAGGAACAAAGACGAAGAGAGAGAAAGCAAGGAGACAATCAGAAATCATCACTTCTAACAACTGAAATGTCAAAACGTCTACAGCGGGAACTTCTCGAGAGAGAAACAGACGGAGACACAAGCAGGAGCGTATTGATTTCTTAGTAACTTTCTAAACTTTATCCTTGAATAATAAATTATAAACTTCATGTGTGGAGCACTTTTTCAAAACAGCAGTTTCTAAGTGCTTCACAGTTAATAATGAAAAATCAATAATAGTACACAGCAGATATTTAACATTGACAAAACGTAATTAAAAGAAAACCAAAACCAAATGATTTGCAAGCAACAAAATCATAAACACACCAGCCTATAAGCGTGGGTTTTTAAGTTGTATGTGTGGTACAGTCTCAGCTGACCTGTCAGGGAGAAGGGGGCAATTCCATTGCGTCGGAGCTAAAACGGTAAAAGCACGGTTCCCCTTTGTTTTGAGCCTGGACCATTGGATATTTAAGAGCAATTGGTTAGAAGATCTGAGTAATCTTGGTGCAGAGAATTGGGTTACAAGTTGAGATATACAAGAAGGTAAATGCAGGTATACAGTCCGTATGGAAAGCATTGGCTGAAATGCAATCTTGGAATCCACCGGCTATTATCTGACAATGATTTTAGCTTGTAAACTTGCTACTTGGGAAACAATCCCAGTCGTACACGTCGTCTCTCAACTCCAACTCCAGTCTCACATCTCAAGTTGTTTAAAAATCAATCTTCAATATGCAATATATTGTTATCCGATGTGCATGTATCACCTCAGCATCTACAGTATATCCCATACACCGAATTCAACCTGAAAGCGCACACAGCAAGAAAGGGTCAAAATGTATGAATCGCAGACTTTTGTTTTCACGTTTATTTCACTCTTGCAGCAAACTATATTCCTATGATATTGTTAAGTTCAATATGTTCACGATATGTTCACATATTGGCGAAATGATTAGTGTTTGAAACAAACTGAACATATATTGTCCGCAGAATATTGGATTGTGCTGCAAGAGTGGATTAAGAGGTTTTTTTTATGTATGTATGAAGGTACTGACCACCATGAGGGAGCAACAAACCTTTCAGCCCACATGATTAAAATCTCAAATGACAAAAAAATAGAAGAGAGAGTCGGAACAAGAGCACGAAAACAACACATACAGAGACGGAGACGGAGTCAGAGTTCATGTATTTATGAAGGCACTATATCTCACCAGATAATGAAGATGCACTGAACAGTGCAGAACCAATTAACCCACTACAGAGCACAGTGGCTTCTGTCTGCTGTGACAAGCTCCGTGCTGCTGAGTGCAGGGCTTGTTAGCTGTTGTATTGCTGCTGCTGTACGTGACTGTAGCTGCCGCACACCTGAGGCTGAAAAATTGGGGCAGCAGGTGCAGACACACACACACACACACTTTCTTCCAAGGAACCCAACTCTCTCCACCAACCCGATTAATGCAACATTGATCTTCAATCTTCAACAATCAATCAAAAATGTTTCCTATCTTTTGATCCCCTCTTTCCCCCCATAAAAAGCAGTCCTCTTCAGTGCAGAAATATCACAATACACGCTTGCAGGTACACCAGGTTGTCATAGTTACAAGCTTTTCATCGAGGTAGAAGTCGGAGGCAGGCAGCCAGCAGGTAGTCTGCTCTCGCCAAAGTCGTCCCTGAGGAGGATCAATTAAAGGCAAACAGGGCAGCTACTGTACTGTCAGCAGTGAGAAACACTCGGGGCCTTCCCACGCCTCGTGAGCAGTGAGCAAAGATACGAGTCCTGTGGTGATAACAGCCAGGTTTCTGCACTTTTCCTTCTCCAAGGGTGAAAAGGATGAAATGAATCCAGCAGTGATTACTGTATAAACACCTCTGTACTTCTCTCCGACTTTCTTCTTTTTGTTTTATGTCTTTTAACTCATATGTATCACTCTGGCCAAACAGCGTTGTCTTTAACATTCCTACTTTTTTATAATTAAAGTAAAAACAATTTGGAGTGATGAACACATTTATGTTTTCTGTGCCCGCTGTGGGTTGTGCTGTCCTGATGGGTTTCTAAATGTGTGATAAATGAATGGCTGTGTTTGCTGTGTAATGCAATTGACATCATGTCCAATTTACTCTCTCAATGGCAATAATATATATTCACTATCAGCATGTTTACAGACATTTACCAGTTTGCCATGTCATTCCAAAACCATGGGAATTCATTTACTGCTTTTGGAAAGGCTTTCCAACCAGATTTTTTGGAACTTGGCTGCTGGGATTTGCTCCCATTCAGCCACGGGAGCATTTAGTGAGTCCAGTCACTGATGTTGGGCAAAAAGGCCTGGCTTGCAGTGTTCCAATTCATCCCCAAAGGTGTTGGAAGGGGTTGACGTCAGGGCTCTGTGCAGGCCAGTCAAGTTATTTCACACCAAACTGGGTAAAAAACATGTATTCCTGAAGCTGGCTTTGTGCATGGAGGCCTTGACTACATTTACATGCACAAATATTCCGCTTTTTTGCCCTGATTCCGAAAAAGAAAATAGTCCTACTAAGCTGTTTAAATGACTAATACAAATCAATATTCCACTAATATTTCCGTGTACATGCAGCCGTGCATACTTCAATTAAAGTAACCGGGGGTGGACAACCTCCCTCTTTAATTTCTTCAACCACCTTCTTGACAAGGTCGGTGTTGCAATATTTGTGCATATCCAAAAACCTGTTGATATCCAAGTCTTCCATAATGTTTAAAACTAGATGTGTTTCTCCTTTCCGACCAGAAATGTGGGCTTTTCTTTTGGGCATGCATCTCTGCAAACTGTCAGCTAGTTGGATTGTGTATAACGTGCAGAACTGGTCGCACAAACTTAGTGTAGACTAATATGAGTTGAAGTGAGATATGATCAGATATCGGCATGTGTGTGGACAGGGTGCTAGATTCCCATTAACTGGAAGACTTTAATGTGAAACAGCTGCAGTCAGATTACACAACAGCGTTTGACTTTGTCTGGAATAATAACCCATTGCTCTGCAAATTGTTCTAAATCTATATTAGTGTATACTTGAGCACAAAGGAACAATTTGAGTCATTGCAAAGGGAATGGACTTAATTACCGCTGAGACAAAGTGAAGCAAAGGAGTAGATGGAGCTTTAGAAACTTCAGCTTATGCGTGTTGTGTAGATTACAAAACTCCTATTGCAGTAACAAACAAAAAAAAAAACACACTTTGCAGCTATAATAACCCTCAGAAATTATATAATCGTCCATAGTGCACACACACATGCACTTCTTCCTTCCTCCCTTCCCCCACTGCCACACCGGACAAGAGGCAACGAGGGGCAGGTGAAGGCCATTTGGATTTAATCAGCTGTCTCCAACATCAAAATGTTCTGCTGTTACTGATAAAGTGACCGAAGCCTACAGTATGCCGATTATTGATACAGAAAAAAAGAATCACAAATGGGCATTTGGCACATGTACGTAGGTGTTACACATGCAAAGTGCTTTGGTACAACAGTGTGGCTGTAAGTAGGAGAACCACAGAGCATGATGTTTAATTCATGTGTTGACACAGTGTCTACAGTTAGAAGAGCGCTGCAGTGCACCAGTGAAGTGGCTGCTCCGGGGGTGTTTGACTTCCACTGTACTGCCTGTTTTACGAGCACATGGACGTGCAGGGCTCCAAAAAAGTAATAAAACACTAAGGTGCCCTTACCATAAAGAAGTTCATTCAGGGGTGCTATTAGTATACTTATTTTATACTTAAAATAAGGGAGTATGCTTTCAGTTTACTTTTTATGTACTTATCAGAGATATACTTAACAATACTTAAGTATACTTGGCTTGTACTGACAAGTATATAGAAAAGTCTGAGTGGGTGTGAGAGTTTGTAAACGTGTGTTTTGATATCAATTTACTTTAAATCTTCAATAATTTTCCACGTTTTTGCGTTCTCCGTTCACATGTGAGGAAAACCTTTTTTTTAATCTCATCACAAAATATCAATTCAAATAGCACAGGTCTCTTTATGTAATATATAAATCATTGGCTATAAGTAAAGGGTAACTAGTAAACTAACAGTATACCTATAGGTTCACTTTTAGTATAGTTCATATTATAGTTGCAGTACAAAATACAACTTGGATGTAAACTAGTTATGTACTCAAAGTTTACTACTCTTACATTTAAATTATACTTAAAAGTATACTTTTGTTAACTAAAAAGTGGGCCAATTTAGTCCCAAGAAGGATTGAAGTAGTACACTTACAAGTATACTACTAGGACATTGATATTAGTATACTTATTATATAAAGTATACTTGGGATTATACTTGAACTATACTTAAGTTTACATTATAAAATAAACCTGAAGTATACTTCTTTTTTGTAAGGGTAGTGAGAGTGAGCTGAAGCGTTCATCCCCATGAGTGAAATCTGTTGGAGGAGTAGGCTACGACACCGAAGATACCATCACTGATAGACAATATGATTTTTATCTAAGTCACTCACTCGAAGGGTTCACTGGGGTCGTCCTTCTGCAGCTCCGGAGGGATGGGTATCCGTTTGTAGTACATTTCCCAGTCGAACGCCCCTCGCATGGCGTCCCCCGCCTGCGTGTCATAGCCGAAGTTGTCGTGGTCGATCACGTCGATCATCGGACACACGATGGTCTTCCTGTTCTGTGCGATTCGGTCTGAGATACACAGAGGCAGACAAAAAAAGAAAAGTTATTCCACTGATTTCCAATGGAGAACCAAAGCAAACACAAGCAAAGCTTTAATGTTACTGGACTTGTGTATTGTGTGTCCTTCATCTACAGCAGTAAAGGAGGAAGTCAGTGGGTGCCCAGGAAGAAAGCTTGTGTGTGTTCGTGCACGATGCTCCTGTTTCTCACTCAGCTCTCGACACATGTCAGACGCAGATCGACCGTCTTAAAAAGGTTCGCCAGTGTGTTGACTCCGTGAAAGACACCCACTCTGAATATATTCTTTGAAAAGTTCAGCTTCTGTTTGAATCATGTCTTACAGCAAGTCTAGCCTCATCTCCAAGCTCATCTCTGGAACATTTTCAAGGTAACTTGTGAATGAGGGTGCAGACGTGCAGTTTCTCTGACTGGATGACATTTGGATTAAGTTCTGTACTGAAGGTGCCTGCTCCTTTATGAGTGATTTCCTCTCCCCCTCTTTTAGATTGTAAATTATAGATCATTACAGATTATTATATTGTTGCCACACGTGATGCAAACCTGCATGTAAAAGGAAATTGTCACACCCTCCTTACCCTCTCTTCGTTATTAATATTCCAAGTGTCACAACGTGCTGTAATGCAAACAGCGGCCGCCTGTTTATGTCACGCACTGGCAGACACTCATTCTACTCTAAGTATTGTGTGAACAGCTTGACATAGAGGTAACGTGGGTCATGCAGTTTGTTGTTAAAATGGTAACATGTGGGACGGCGCCGTGCTGGGAGACAGAGCCGAACATGGGTCCCTAATGGAAAAAGGGTAATTGAGAAAGTGAGACTGTTTGTGAGCAAGTCCATCAGCTAGATGAGGAAGCGCTTAGTCTCACAGCAGGGGTGGTGTGTGTGTGTGTGTGTGTGTGTGTGTGTGTGTGTGTTTGTTTGTGTGCGCTGTCACTTCAATCTGCTGTGAGAGGACCTTGAGATTGAGGACATTATATTTAAAGAGAGGATATATTGGAAAATGAAAATCTTTTGGAAAGAGGACAGTTTTAATGTGACTTTTTTTTCTGGTTAAGTGAGGACATTTTGAGAAGGTGAAGACGGTGGACAACAACCATGACGGTCAGGTGGAAGTGGTTCTTTTTTGCATGTTTTCGTGAGGCGAGCAAAGAAGAGGACAATGCCGGTGATGGTGAATACATGCTGGAGCGTCTGCTTTCTTTAAGTGGAGTGATATTTGGTGCAGAAAACATGGCAAATTCAACTTTTATTAATTGAAACTATTATAATTAATTGAACTGACATTCTCTGTTGCTTTGTTCATTGCTATGAATCCAATACAATCTTTTTTTTAAATAAACTTCCTTCTTCACAGGAAACAACGTGGTTAGGGTTAGACAACAAAACGACTTAGTTAGCTTTAGGAAGAGACTGGTTTTGGGTTAAAATAACTCTGGAAGCGGTGTAAATTAAGTAAAGAAGTTACATGACAAACAAATCAACGTTAACTTCTGGTTTCACACGGGTACGAACACCAGTCTTCTGGGCAATAGTCAGGTGTTTTTAGACACGCCCATCCACCCCGACCTCCTCCCTACGCAGCGTTTGCCACTCTTTATACTTCCTGGTTCACAATTATGTGGATAACATACAAATTTGATTTTGTGGAATATATTGCAGTGCATTACTTTTAGTAAGTAGAGCTATGAACGGTGTATGAGAACAGCCTGGACTATTAAAAGCCCCTGAAGGACAATGTGCCTTAAGTTAGCTGCAGTTAAAGAGGCTCAAACCTTAGCAACTAGTTGTTACCTACAGCTAATGTTACTACTGCTAATTGTAAAGTTGTGGGTAATGAATTCAAGTTGCTCTTTTATCTGCCCGTTTGAAGCTGAAAAAGCTGAGAAAAACATGTGAGTCAGCTGTAATAAACTTTACATTCTTACATATCTCAGCAGTGATTTTGATGTAGCTAACAATGTATATGACTGTGCGTGTGTTTGTGTTCCTCACCCAGCAGTGGAGGCAGCCAGTTGGCGTTGGCTTCACAGTGGGAGTCCAGGAAGGTGATGACTTCCCCTCTAGCGGCGCCGGCTCCCAGCAGGCGAGTCCTGATCAGCCCCTCCCTCTTCTTGGTCCTCAGGATGCGAACCTTCGGCATCCGTGTCATGTACTCCTCCAGCGCCGCCTTTAGGTGCTCTGCATAGAGGAGAGGGGAGGAAGGAGGGGATACAGGATGATCGTTACTGAAGTGCAGAAGTTACTTGAAGAAGAAGAAGTCACTTCTGGTGTTTTTAGACAGACCCTTCTACCCCGACCTCTTTCGCTGTTACATGGATTATATACAAAATGATTACATTGGTTATGTAGGAATTATAGTGCATTACTTTTCATAGGTTTAGCTACAAACAGTGAATAAGAACAGCCTTAATATTTGGCACGACACATAGGAAACAACATTGTTGACCCAGAATTAAAGGGACATAACTGATTTTAGGAACTTGGGATGGACTTTTCCTTTGAAGTGTGTCTGTTTAGTTGTAATTACAGCATAGATGTAGCAGTGCAGTGGTTACTGCAGTACCCTGTGATAGACTGGCAGCCTGTCCAGGGCGTACCTTGCCTCTTGCCCACTGCATGCTGGCAGTCGGGAAAGGCTCCAGCTCCCTGCAACCCTGCACACGATAAGCTGTTGTTTAGAAAGTGGATTGATGCTTATACTGCAGCAGCGCTGAAGGACAGATTCAGGATGGGGAACTTTTTAAACAACAAAAGACGTACAGGTCCCTCAATGCCTTTACATAATACACCTCAACCAGAACTTTTCTTCAGTTTTCTGCCTGTGGGATTTTTACATTTTCAATGCAGACAGACAGACATTAAACCTCACAGGCAATGAATCAGACTGACAAGCTGCAGAAAAGTGTGGCTTTATTGATGCAGGACATGTTTTAAAAAAGAATAAAGTAATGAAGGGTAGTTATATTCAATGCATTCTCATCCCAACTCGTCACATACCGCCGCTTTGTCACGTCCCTTGGCATCAAAACCCTTAGTTACCCTTGTAGTCACTTTAAGAATAGGCAACAAAACCATTATAGTTAGGTTTAGGAAACGGGACACTAACGAACAGCTGATTGTAACGCAACGCATGGGACACAAACAACTGTCTCGGTGTTTGTTGGATCCATCCACCTCCCTTCCTGCCTGCCCATTGTGTGTTTTTATCCCGGTGCACTTTCTCTGAGCATTTACTGTTGCCCTGGATGGGTTTACATTATAGTTTATGGAACGCCCATTAAAACCCAAAGGTTTGTCAAAATCAGCAAACTTGTAGGACAACCATGGACCCTGTGACTGCCACTGAAATCCATCACTGTAACCAAGTCAAGGGTCTCTGTGCAAAGTTCAGCTACCATTAGTCATAGAAGCAGGTTGGTTTCATGGTCTCCCTCAGGAGAAAAGGTTTTTTTATGTGATTTAGATGAGATCGATGACTTTTCCATTCATGTTTTATTGCTCTTTTTATAATATTTGGTTGGATGACCATAACAAACCTTGGTAGAAGAGACACAGTTCTCTGTTTGCAGATGAAAAGCTTTATGCAATTAGTTATTTTCCATGTATGGTTTGACGGTAGGGTTGAACTGGTGCAAAACCATCAAGTGTCAATTCGGGAGGATGTCGCAGCCTCCCCTCGTGTATTTTGAGGTGAGGTGAAAATTAGATTTTTCTTTTTTCAACATTAAAATCAAATTTTTTGAGGATAACAGCGTGAGCCCCGAGTGCTCCTCAGCGGTTTGTATAGAAATCATCCTGAAGCAGTCAAAACATGAACTATAACATTGACAGATTCTTTACAAAAAGTCAGAATACTGCCTGCTGACGAGAGCAGAGAGAGAGAAACTATGACAAGTTAAAAGGTTGACATTTTAACTTCATCCGTTGGAAACTTTGTCTACCTTCATGCCAGTTGCAGATTTAACTTGGCTGAAGTTGACAGAGAGTAAGAGACGAGTTGCGTTGCAAATTACGCAAGGGCCTCGTTACAACTTCGATGAGATGATGAAGCGGAACTACTTGTCAACTTGACTGAATATGCTGTTTTTCTGTGTTGCATTTGTTTTCGGGTTGTGTTTTTGACTTTGCTTTGTTTCTGTATTTGCAGCGTGTTCGCTGTTAATGTATTTCTTGTGGCTTTTTTCAGCACTTTTTTTTTTGTAGGATGTTTCCGTTGTAATTGCTTTGGATTTAGTTTTTAAATTGGCATCTTTTCTGAAGCTGCAGCACGTTTCTCCCAATGGAAATCTTTTGGGCCGTTGTAATACCATTGCCCCTCTCAGCTACCGTAATGGAGGCACAGAAAACTATCAACTGGATTACCTTTAAAGAAAACATTAAGAAATAATAAAGTCTGAATTGTATAAACTGATTGAGAAGTAAGATCTGAAGGAGCACCTTTTAAAGTGATATCTAAACAGATCTATGCATGTTCATCCCAGCCCAATCTCATTCCCAGGGCGTCAAACACCCAGTCTTTGTCACGGCCACCAGCATGTGATAACGCCGTACACGGCATCCTTTAACACCTGTATGAGACGCACCGGGCGTTCTACTAACTACAATGTAAACCCATCTGCAGCAACAATAAACGCTCACTGAAAGTGCGCCAAGATTGATTTTAGTGAGGTATTTTAAAGAGAGAAAAGACACACTAAAGGCGGGTGGGTGGTTGGATGTTGTTTATCCTTGATGGATATTACACTGCTAGCTCTACAAAGAGCATGATATCTGTGCGTTCTGGTTCGACTGAGTTACGACCTCATGTATGATTCTTGGCAGGGATGTGTACATTCATTCTCACTCAGTTCAGATGCTACACAGCCCTGTTTGTAATCACACCGTGTCCACTGTGCTGCATGAGGATGCAGGTTTAGTGTTGCACACTGAAACAAGGCCTCAATACAGCAATCAGTTCAGCAAATAAGCAACTGTCACCTCAACCTTCAAGCTGAGTGTTTGTGATGCTGTTTAAAGCCATCACTCTCGTTTTTTTTTTTTTATCTCTTATCGTCTTCCTCTATATCACCCCATCAAAAACGAATCCCAAATCTAATCCCTCCATCACCGATTTTCAGATTTATGTGAAGTCTGTCTCTCCTTCACAGATCCTCTCTGACCCCAGTGAAGGTCAGCCATCTTTATTTTCCGTCGCTGTGTTTATTGCGTCGCACAGCAGCCGACCTACACGCTGTAAAGTGTGACATTGCAACAAGGGCGGGAGGGCTCCGTAAGGTCGGCGCCAAACTGCGTGGCAAAGGCGAGCTGTCCTCCCCCGTTTGCTCCTGCAATAAATCTACCCATTAAAAAAGTGACCATTACGAGCACTGACTCCGGCTCTTTATAAACGCTCACCCTACACAAAGTGACGCTTACATCATCCCGCTAATGACAGGAAGCGAGGCAAAATTAATCAACGAACGTTTCGCCCTGCGTGTGAAGAGAGCTTGTATGGGGAGAGGTGAGGGAGAAAGATCAGAGCATTTAATTATGATTGGTTAATTTTCGCTGAATAAATTGGAATACTGCTCACAATGTTTACCAAAAGCAAGGAGGCAATTAATCACGCTAATGAGAGCGAGCTGATGTCGGCAAACACATTAGTCTTTATTAAAATGTGAAGCGGAGGAGATTGGAGGGCTGAGGCGTCATAGATGTCGGGGTCATTTCACAGCGTGGAGCAGAGGGATGAATCGCTCATCACACACATCAGGTTGATGATATAAATCCAGGCCATTTATTCAACACAGACTAGACTCCACCTCAACTCCCAGTATACCATCAATCCCTTTCTGTTTATTCATCTCCCTGCAGTACGTCACTCACTGGTTCCTCCTGTGGACGGTGCTGGAGCGGCCCGGCCTTCTTTCATCTGCTCACACGGGGCCGTTCTCAAACATGAATTAGCGGTTAGCAGATGAAAGGCACGCCGGTTGGCCTCAGGCACTTGTCAAAGTGTCTGTGTTCATTTCAAATGTCATTGATGACCTGTGTTTTTTAGCTTATGCATGTCCCGTGAACTGAAATCACTCCCGCTAACTGGAGTGTTTACAGGTGCAGTTAGTCAATTCAAGCCTTTTATGACATCATAAACACCTTAACTGCAAAATGTCCCTCAGCATGTTATACTTGTGTGGACTCGTAATATATCCTCATACTGTCTGTCTGAATATACCTGTATTCACCCTCTTGTTTGAAACGCTCCGTTTTAGCGCATTTCAACGGAATTGCGTTGCTAGGCAACAGTTTGGGTCCATGTTTACTTCCTGTCAGCTGATGTCATTCACATACACTGCAACAGGAAATAAACTGGGACACATGTAGAATGTTTAAAACCATGTAATGATCTATATATATAGTATATTTGTGACATCACAAATGGACAGATATCCTATCGGCTTGTTTCAAATGAGCAATTTCTGAATACGGACTGTGTGTTTCTCCGTATATTGAGCATTTTGATAGTTTAACAGTATTTATAAAGCACTAAAACCTGCTTTATAATATAAAAGACATGAAAATCTCACCCTTTACAATATGGGACATGCATGTATGTAAATATATATCAACATTAAAATGTATTGAATGCTTTAATCTGTATTAACTAATGACAAAAGTGATATGAGCTGTTTGGGATTACAAGTGTGCTTCCTGCATGAAATGAACACAATCCTATAGGTTCCCACACACACAGACACACACGCACATTTCCACCACAAATATCTCATCCTCGCTAATGCATTATAAAAAAAATAAAAATAAATTAGTGTCGTTGAGACACAGCGATCCAACGTGGCACACTGAGCTGGGTGGTGGATTAATCCCAAGATGCTCTGGCACGCCACCAGGGACTGGAGCTGCTCGTTTATTCCCTCAGCAAAAATATTCCAATGCCCTTGTGAACTCCATCACACTCTATCAATTCCTGCTGCAGCTCAAATTTGTGCTTCTATCGTTAAAAAAAGGGTTCTCGAGGGAGTGATTGAGCATGTTGTAGGTCAGCGTTTGCTGCATTGTTAGCGACAGGAAACACAGGGAGGCTAGGGAGGCACGTGACAAACCGATGACGTCAAGCTTCAGCATACTTGCGCATAACCTCATCGTTAATACCTTCACGAATACAGTCCAGTAACATCACATTACTGCTGGTCTTACATTGATCAGTCTCGGACTCCATCTTTAACAAGACTTAGATATCCAAACTCCCTCGCTTGAAGCAGCAACTCATTCCCAACTTGAAGTGGACAATTCACTACATACTCTGGCAGTTTTTTATTGCAATTAAAGGAAAGATGGCATACAAGAACGGACTGCCATTAACTCATTATGTCAAGTTCAAATCCAGCTATATATTCTGCTGCAAAATGTTCCAGTGTGTGCTGCAAGTTACAGGTCGATGAAGCGAGTAGGACAACATCATCTGCAAAAGTAGAGATGCAATCCTGAGGCAAACCAAATCCAACACCCTTCACTTTGTTCAGAAAATCACAAACAGACAATCGTGACAAGGACCAGCCTTGGCAGAGTCCAGTGTGTTAAACCAAGATGTTAAAAGTCAGGCAAAACAGAGGTGGCAAAAGACAACTTACATGGTTTACTGTACATTATTTTTTAGAAATGTGGAGACTTCCAACATTGAAACAGGGAAAACCAACAAAGAGACCTGCAGGAGTTGACGAGAGACACTTTCAAGTGCACAACCCGGGACGGATGACGATGTACAATGAAGACATTTCTTAAATCATGTTTTGCGGTGCATGTGATTGAAATTAAATAAGCCAAAGGTGTCGAAGAAATTGAAGGCTTGTCTTATGCTTTCATTTAGGATGATATTGTGAAGTAGAGGAACAGAGAGACTATAGGGGAGAAGAAACAAAGAAAAGTATTAAAATATGTCTTGATGCATGTCTAAATAAACATGTGGAGGTCCAAACTAAGCAATCGGTGTGGATGGTGAAAATGGAAAAAACAGTAGAATGGAACATGTCATCCTTTATGAATGGACGAGGGAGGTTGTGGTCTGTCATGCATGTTTTAAGCTCCGTTAAGCTCCAGGCCCTGAGCCAGATTGTGTTTCTTCACCTTTAAGAAGTTTTCCACCAAGAGACGCTCCCCCTGAGTGTCTCCGAATTGTAGCTCTATAACAGAGTTTCACTGATAGATTTTCTCTATGCTAAGTTTGAACTCCAGAGTTCAGACCAGTAGAGATAATTAAATCCCTATTGTTTGCTGATTTTCTAAATATACGCTCTTTCTAAAACTGCACATCAAATAAATATGCATGAGTGAAAAAAAACATTGAACAAAGAACAAAAACACTGAATAATGAACTGTAGAGGAAGAAATACTTAAAACTGTCAAGGGTGAGAGGTTGAACCTGAGTGACTTCTTTTTTTCTATCTGATCCCAATGTACTGATGAACACATCTTTGTATGTCTTTGTTGACTTGAGAAGTGTGTGTACTGTATCTTAACCTTGAAACAGCCAGAAGCCGGGCTGGTTTTCTATGTAAAAAACAAACGTAATCAGAGACAAAATATATTTCACTGGAAACGTAATTCACAATTCAGTTTTGTTGTATGAGACAGGATATTGCATACTACTCCGACACTAATACAGTATGACTATAGGTCCTCTATTACAAACCATTGAATGCATTTGTAATTGGGAATGTAAACACTACTTTCCACAGGTGTGTCTGGTATCCCTATGGGTCCATCTTATACCGGTGGGTCTATGCAACTTACTTCACTCCTCACATAAATTCAAATTCAGTCTCATCCTTCATCAAATAGCTATCTAAAACATTTTTGCAATGATTGTGGTGGACTTGGATAAAATCAAAGTTCACTGGACATCCTCGTACCCATTAGTGCACTGGAGTCCTGATCAGAGACAAGTGAATTTGCTCAGTGGCTTTTAAATGAAGCTCCAGATTACATTTTCTAACGCAGAAGCCGATGAATGCATCACCAAGGCTACAGAAGACAACATTTGTTTTGTCCTCACACAGAGAAAACGTGACTCGTCTGATCCGCTCCCCTTCAGAAAGAGTTTGAATCGATCAGCTCCCTCTGATGGCTCAACATCTCTAAATGGCAACACTTAATTAGCTCCTTTTGTCCTCTGTCGTCTGTCTCCCTCTCAACCTCCCTCTTCATATCACTCTCTCCCTCGTCTCTCCGTCACACTTCACTGAGCACCATTATCTCATTATCTCCCTACACCCTCAGTAACATACACAGACACACACACACACACTCACACACACACACTGGGCATGAATGAATAAACATGCTGAACTTTGTTCAGTCTCTCTGCTCTGCTGCCTCTCTCTGTTGCTCCGTACTTTGCTTCCATCGCAGTCCGTTCCACAAATCGTCTCTTATCTCCTCATCAACGCCGCATCCTCTCTCCGCCTTCATCGTGCCGATGGTTTGGCTGCTAGTGTTGATAAGACTGTTCAAAGTAGGCCTGCACTGCTGACAGCAGCTTTCTCAGGCAGCCAAAGCAACTTAATCATTAATAAAACTGTCCTGAAACTAAATCAGTCCATTACGTACCCGGTAGAAACTGTGTTTACAGTAGGTGTTTTTATTTATTTATACACAAGTTCGTCCATCAATCACAAACACTTTGCTCCAGAGCAAGATGTTCTATCTTTACAACTACTGGCCAGATTGCTCTGACAATTGCTGTGAATATTCATAGTCCACAGGGGATGACTCCTGATGAGGTGACTCCCTACATTTCATCAACCACCACCAGATTGACATTTGTCCACAATCAAAAAATATGTCTTTTACAAGATATCACGGAAAATGTACATGAAATTTGCCGTGGACATTCTTGGTCTCCAGAGGATGCATCCTAATGGCTTTGGCGCTTCCATTACTTTTCCTCTAGAGCACACCATCAAGCTAAAATTTCCAATCGTACAAACAAAATGTCAAAATGTAATGGTCATCTCTAGAGGTTGAACCCTTTACACTTTAGACACTCCAGGAACTTTCCTGTAGAGCCCATTTCAAGCCAAACTATCAACTTTTCACATGGCATATCTCATACTATCTCTCAAATAAGCAGATCACAATGAAATGCACTAACTAAACAAGAATAATCCACATAGGATGAGCCCTCTGATTTAAATGAGCGTTTGACGTTACCTCTGGTGCCACCCTCAGAAATCTGATAATTGTAGCCAAACTATGTCTATAAAAAAATACCTAAATAATCCCAATCACTATGCTGTCAGTCTGGTTACTTTGAGGATGATCCTCTCCACTCTCAAGATGAAAAAGTCAGAAAATTAAGCCAACAGGTTTTAGGAAATGATCCAGTAATGTTTGTTGTTCTGAGTTGTGTTCAGTAGCTTGCAATCCAGAAGGAAATTGCACAAAGTAGGATCTTAACGAGTACCCAAATACAATCCGAATGGGTTCCGAGGAAACCAGTACATAAAAAATATATGTTTTTAAACTAAACCCACACGGACACAACACAAGAAACCATATTCCGAAGCCTCTAAAAACTAAGATAAATACAGACACTCCCAGGAAAAATTGTCTCAGACATGGCAGAGATCTGATACACATCTCAGCCCCTCAGACTCCATTTGTGGCATTCATCTATGTTGTACTCACAGTGTGGTGTAAAAGTAAACTCAATGGCAGTAAACAACAGTATCTTCTTGATGTTGAGGCCATTCTGACAAAATAATTGTTTGACATTTTCATTTTCAGTATTTCATTTTGAAATTGTCTCTTGCTTTTTCACTACTTTATCCTCACCGTCAGAGCAAATAAGACACAAATATATCTCTGGATTCAGTCCACAAGTAGCTGCGGTTGGCAGCGCCGTGCACCAGCACTGGCAGAGGTTCCAATCATTCTCCTTCTGAACACAATGGAAATGCACACAAAATGTGAGACATACAGTATTTCTGCACAATTTAGCAGTAGAGCCTGTGGCTGCTCCGGGTTGTGCCGACACCTGCTGGGAGCCACGCTGTCTGACCGCCAAACCGCCTCTACATCTGCCTGGAAATACATCAATAGTCACTCTGCATAAGAGCAAGCGTGCAGCAGACCCCTTCTTATTTGAAATGAAGTATCGCAGCCATTTGCTCAACTGATCCCGCTGGGGAGCAGAAATAGGAAAGTGATAAATCAATCTGCCAATGGCAGGTTTCCATCAAAGGGTAGCTGATAGCGTTCTTGTTCCACCGCAGTCCCTATGAGTAAATACAGGCTCTGTTACCGGATGTGATCACATAACACAGGGCTTTTTCATTCTGAATAAAAATCGATCTTATTGACAAAAGCAACAAAATAATAGAATACATGTCTTGTTTACAGCCTCTGAAGTGGGCAAACATGGACAAGGAGAGTTTTCACCTGAATCTAACACTCCACCGAGGTTAAAGAAGAACCTGGGTTGAACGTTTGGCTCAGCTATTGGTTTTACTGCTATGCTTTCCACTGAAGCAACGTTTTGATCAGCGTACTGTTGCAATGAGTTTACCAAAAATGATTGCCAATGTTGTATGAACGAGGCCAGTGGAGAGTACATCATTTGTTTTTACTTGGTAGTTATAAAGGGGAAGGGCTTAGGGCTTTAAGAGAAGTTGTAAATAGAGAGCGGGTCCAGAATGGACAAACTAAACTCCGTTAACTTTTCCTGCTTGAGCCAGAGTCAATAACGTTACTCGCTCCAGTTGCCGCTGCTCTCTCTCTCCTGCTTCACCACTCACTTCCCATGTACACACACACACTTTAAGCACTGGCTCTGCTAGAAAATGACCTACGTTAACTCTTAACAACAAATGGCTCTAGAGAGGGCTATTCACGTTTTTGCGTCGGCCACCGTAGCTGATATTGTCAGATCCTACACACTGGATCTTTAAGTAAACTGCAAATAAAATTGTTAATTGGTCTAGTCCTGTCATCTGAGTCATGCTGAGACCACTTTGCTTTAGACTTTTTTAATAAATAGTACAAAGAATAGAAAAAAACATAAGAGTGGCCAGAATAGAACAAAGACACTGGAGCTTCCAATAGCATGTAAACACACCACAGAGTAATATCAGCTGTCAGCTACAGTATAATCACATAATAGCCTGCAGCAAATAATTAAAATGAAGTGCAGTGGTAAAAGGGATAAAACAATCAAAATGCACCAGTATGATCCCTTAATATTGTTTATGAAATACGCAAGAGTAAAAGAAAAGGCACCAGTGAATCACTGTTATATATTCAAGTATTCTTGGCAGCACCATTTGGAGAAAAGTTAACGCAGTCTTATTCAATATAGGCTTCAGCTCGGAATTGAGAAATGCAATGTGTTTTTCAGACTGAACATTGCTCCATACTGTTCAGAGAATAGTAGATTAAAAACAAACCAACTACTTGGCAACTCACTTCACCCCTTTGGAAACCCCGCTGTGACATATGGCCAAGGGAAATGAATGAATAACACCTTCCCCTGCATCATTAACTCCTGTCAGACTCGTGAACAAAGCTTTCAGCCCCAAACTGCTCTACTGGTGCTGTTTATGTGCCAGCAGACTCAGGCTGTGACGGTATACTGGCCGGCTCCCAGGTGTCAAGGTGTGAATATGCACAACACGCCCCCGCAGCTATGGATGTGAACAATGTTTTTTTTGTTAACTTGATTTAATTGAAGATCATTTCATTCAACTTTAAAGTCCCAAAGTGAGTGTTCATTTGGTATCAAAATCCTGGATGTGAGAATGTGGTGGCAATGTGTCTGACAAAGGAACAAATTAACAATACCATACTACAAATGTGGTTTCAAGCTAGGGTTGATCATCTTGAGAAACTATGCTAGATTTTTAAAATGATTATTAAGTGTTGCCAACTCTTTACCGATGAAAGTAGCTAGCAGCACCGGCTCCAAAAGTCCCTAAATATAGCGAGAAAGTTGCCAAGTTGGCATCACTGACAGTCCGTCCCTTCAGGCCTCCCTCCAAAGACACTCCCCCCAAAATTATCATCATGATGGAAACAATGAACATGGCTATTGTTAGTAATCACAGTCAGTAGGCAATTTGAGGAGGAATGCCATCCCCATTGTTAGCAAAATTACCTAAATGCATGCAAGAGAGAGTGCAGAGGCAGAGGGGGTGTGTAGTTGAATATGTTAGTCTAGTCTGCATGAGGCATCGACCCTTTATCTGACTGAGGTTTGAGCAAGTTAGAATCTATGGCCCCGAAAATATCAGCAGCCTAACTGTGCTGTGTATTGATCAATCCATGGTGTTGAAGTAGCAGACGGATTCGTTATTGGGACTTTTTTTCTCTGAGTCTTGCCGTTCTGTCAGTGTCGTCTTGGATCTATAATGTTTCTCTAAATTATAAAGCCAAATAAGAACCAAAAGAGTCGTTCATGGGGCGGTTCGCTAGTTGTGGGTGAATGAAATGAACCGTGCCCCCTGTTAAAAAAAACAAATCGCCTACTGCTTACAGCTGTCAAGCAAGCAGCTTAAGGTTAGCCCACACTGAAGGATTTTTCAAACCCTAACAGATGTAGAAAATGTGAGAGAGCCCACACATAGCAACATGTTATGTTAAGTTGTGTTCCTATCGTGTGTGGTGAGCAACAATTTGGCCAAAACAGCACACCACACACTAACAGATGACAAGAGTCCCGACTAAACAAACGGAAATCTTGCAAAATCTCAATCAAACAGTGACTTTAGTGTAAACAAACATGGTGGACGACGGGCATGAAGAATTAGCGATGTTAGTTGTTACTTTGTACTGAAGATTCACAAATGATGAGTGGATGAAACACTTGCGTTGTTGCCACAAATCAGCAAGTTGGTTTTCCATTTCTGAGCTCCATCTTACTACTACTTTATGCTTCGCGTTTTGCATTAGCTCATGCATTAGTCACGGCCACTATGACTGCGATTGTTGTCCTTCCTTCTTCAGTCAGCTTGGTTCTCTGTTGGCTATTGGTCTTTTCCACGTGACTGCGTCATCGGCTGTCCTCGGGGATCCCCACACACAACAGGATGTCGGATCGTAAATATGTTTAATATTTATGATTTGAGATCGGTGCGGCCAGGATGGACTTCTGAGCCAATTGGGGGGTATAAAAAACACTCTTAACATACCTCACACACAGGAATATCTGGAAAGATCTTTAGACTCATCAACAAATCAGTGGAATCAGCCCCAAAATTGGCTTGATTCTTGTGTAGTGTGTGCCCGGCATTATGGAAGACTCAGGTGATGTTCAATGAGTGAACGGGCAGAGTGCACGCAGGTATAGGTATGATTGGACGGGCATATTACAGCCACAGATACCAGATGTTTTCTTTTTTTTGTGCAAGCATTTGATTTATTGATGTCAGGATGAGAATTTCAACAAATATAACAAAACAATTAAGATTACCGAACCTAGATTTAATTTCGTCTAAGGGCATTTCTTTAATTTAACATTTGCAACTTACTGAACATACAAAGGGAGTGAGAAGTTTCTATGGGTGTTTTGGTACTTTTCCCCCTTGAAAAATTCCCAATTGGAATCAATTGTAACTGCTTGGAATCCAAGGTGACTACAGCTTCTGTCCACCATGGAGGAGCGAGCTAAAAACATGTCAGAACCCAATTTCAAGGCTACAATGGGTGAGCATTTGACATTTCCACCCACGTTTTTGGTGGAGTATTCCCCACTGGATGATTTTTTTTTTCAAGTCAACAGCAGTAGGGATTGGGAGCAGAGGTGAGGCTTGACAATATGAATCCTGCAGTGACTGAACGGATTCTGGCGGATCTATGAGTCAGATTTAGGAGCTTTGTCGATATGATCCCAAGAAAAGCTGATGGAACATATGAGGCTCCGGCACGCAGGCACAGCAACTGTAACGCTGTAACGCACACTCTCTGCACTTACATACAGCATTCCCTCTCCTCGCCTCCCATGCACTATTTTCTCTTCTCTGCAATGTGGAGAGGAAGGAGGCAGCTTTCTATTCTTTTCTGTTTCCGTATGTGACACGTCGCAGCTACTTTCCGTGCCCCGTCTGGCCATAAATCCGTGAAATGACTTGGGCTCCACCAGCAGAATTCATTGCTCATGCTCATCCACCAACGCTAAGCTGCCAGACACACATGCAACCGTTTACCCAGTGTGACCGTCTTTACACAGCAGCAGGGAAGCTACGGGCATCACTCTGCTATTATAATCACATTAGTAGAGTTAGACGATATATGACAATAATTCTGACTCATACCTTTGTTGATGATGTGATGATATTAGGGTTGAGGTTAGGATAAGTGTGGCTGACACATCATATGATATTTAATCTAAACAATGAGTGGTTGATAGTCAACAAGAAAAAATAATCTATATGACGACATCTGGAGAATGCATTCAGTATCTGCATGAACACAAGAGGTTTCTCTCATTTGTTAGAGTCTAACCAAAACGCTGTTGAGGGCGTTTTCACACCTGTAGTTTGTTTGCTCTGGTCCAAATCAGGGACCAAATTGTTACCATGCTGCATATTACCTCGAGTTTGGTTTGTGTTCACAATTAAAAATAATAATTGGTCAGAATTTCCATGCTGGAAAACGCCCGGAAGTAAACAAAGAAGAGCAGACTTCCAGAACGCAACAATGGAGGGACAAGTACTCGATCTTGGCACTGGTCATCTTTTTTTTTTTTCTTGTAGCAATTTTTCACTCAAGGCAAACGATACAGTTTGGAAATGAGGCGCAGCTGTGACTGGAAAACAATGTATTGATGCACTGGAGTCGCCGAAGTCGCATATCAAGATGTACAGAGGACGGAGGAGGAGGCGTTATTTAACCCTCCTAAACTGTGACATGCTCATCGGCCATAAAATATTTCCGAAGATCCATCCATGTGAATAGCGACGGCAAGCGTTGGCTCTTTTGCAGTAATGTTGTCTGGTGTTGACATGCACAGCACAGCTCGCTACGGGAGCTGGTTTAATCCAAAAAAGGTGCAATGCTTTCTCCAGCTGGGCTGGATCGAGGACGGATCATGTTTTCACTACAAATGAAGAGACCGCCCCTTCAAGGAGGACTCGGTTCGCTTGTTTTGGTGCTGCACCCGAGTGCGATTGCTGTGTTCACACCTGCCCAAACGAACCGCACCGAGAGGGTAAACGCTCCAGGGTTTGATTCAACCGAAGTAAACAAGGCAGGTGTGAATACACCCTAAATTAGCAGTATAATAAGCTCCAAGAGTACTGTAAAAACAATTTCATTGAGAAGAGTGCAGAGGTTTAAGTAAAATATCGCCAAATCCAGTGTGATTCTTTTATTTTCTGCTGCTTTTTTGGAGAGAATTAATGTATGACAGATCCAGAGTAACAGCAGACAGGAACGTAGTTTACATACTGTACTAGGGTCTAAATTTAGATATTTCACAATTTCTAAGGACTCATGCTGTATAATAGTGGAGGAGCGAGGAAATGAGGAGATATAAAAGAGCTGTTGTCAACTCTGATAGCAACACTTGCTCACTGTCTGTAGCTCAGTGTCACGCTTGAGCTGCTGACTGTAAATCAGAGCTGCCTCAGCTGGTCACATGTGGTAACAGAGAGAGGGCAAGAGAGAGGTAGAGAGAGGGATAAACAGAGATGCAGAGTCCTCTGAGTGCCGGAGGGAGGGGTGGTGGATGGGAAAAACAAAAACAGGACTTTCACCCAGGAGACCGCTGTTCATATCGTGTGTGAAAACAAAAGTACTGATGACGTTATGTCCCATGATGATAAACCCAACACATGATCTTTTTCCTAAACCTAACAAAGTAGTTGCTTAAACCTAACCGCAACCATTTCACAATGTTAACCACGCGCAAAACTTCTAAAGATAATAGGCAAAACGAGTAGCGATGAGATCACATAGTCAACTGAAATTTTGTAATTAAAGGAAATATGAACAAAGTGTAAAAACCTGGAGAAAAGGAGACAATGTAGTGAAGGTCTGAATGGGTTTTATTATTTACTAACAATTATTTATTAACAAGACCGAAGGGCCATGGCGTGTAGGAGGAAGAGGGCAGACGCTTCAGTGCAAAATGTGGAATCTGCCGCAGTGTGAAAATTAAGAGCATAAAAAGGAAAATAAAGATGCTTCCTCCTGATTTTATACCATTTGACAGCAGGGGGTAATTTCATGGAAATCTTCTTTTTAGTGGAAAACAGTTACATTTTGGTAATTTGAAAAGGCGAGAAAAACACCATTCCAGCATGGATAGTACCAAAGAAGCATAATGAGACAATTCCCAGTCCCCATCTAACTAAAAAAAGAAACTGGTTTGAGAATCTAATCACAACCAAGGACAGGAAATGGCAGTGACGCAAGATGAAGGAGAATAAAAAGATAAATATGGAATTTGATTTCCCATACATTCTGTTAGTGAAAATAAAATAAGTCAACGTTGACTTTTAGTTTCGCACAGGACATAAACAGTGGTCACTTGGATGAAAGTCCTGTGTTTGTTTGACCCATCTACCAAATGCAGACTATCACACTCGTTATACTACATCAGCTGCTTTGAGCGTCTGATAACGGCGTGTTTATATTGGAGTTAGTTGAAAGCACGATGCGTTGGTATCAGACGCCAAGGGGCACTTACCGAGCTGCGGTATTTGACGAGTTGTGAGTGACAACGGGTCGGCTAAAGTAAAAAAACTAAAAAAAGAGCCAGGTATGAATAGACAGGTGCATGAGTCAACGGATAAAAGGACAAGAGGTTACTCCCACAGCCAGTTTCCCCATCTTGTTGCTATGATACCTCTTCAAAATCACTGCTACCTGACAAACAGCATTTGTCTGTGGCTTCTGTGAAACAGATGGCGGCTAAACATGGAGTTAGTGCACGTCTCCTGGGAGCCCACTCAGACATTTGGGTTTATTCTTTAAAAATCTGTTGTTTGGAAAACTTTGAAGTGGTTAATACCAACACTGTTTTTGTACATTATCCTCTTTTGCATGTTAATATCACCTGTAATGTAGGCGTTATAAATACATGCATTAAAGGATTTGCATTTTGATGGTGAACGTTCCTCCAAAATGTGGTCTTGTTGCCATTAGCCAGATCATTAAAGCAGGAGGGGAAAATAAAAGTGCCAATTTTTTCAGATGCAAAGAGATGGTCTTTGCCGACAACTCTCTATGAACCGTCAACGTGTTGTGATCCTCAGAAGATGACAAAAACATTCTGCTGGAACTTGCTGTGCCATGGGAGGAGGGCTGTGAAGCCTCAAAGCTTTGGCCTCTGGTGCAGGACTGCAAAAAATAAAGGATAGCAAGCTTGGCGGCGCAGCGGGTCGACCGCAGCATCAATATGGTGATTGCTGACACCGTTTGGCATCGACAGAAAGGGAAAGAAAGATGTAGCTCAGGATGAGGCATGACGCATCGAGAGCCTCTCGAGTCCTCAACTGAAGGATGTTATGGGTGAAACACCTCATCAGTGTATACTATGAATTTTTCTCATATATACCTTATGCCTAGATTCAATGAGTAGTTTAACAGCATCGGGGCTTGTTGGGCTGAAAAGTTAAAAATAGGGCTGTAATAAATAATTATTTTCATTATCACTATATATGTTGATGACTGAAGGCTATTACTACACATCTCCGAAGTTTAGGTATAAAACCTCAGAGATGTGAATGACTATGGTGACATAAATGGGAGGAGAGCGGCTGTTTAATTTTAGCTAACTATGTATAAGCAGCTTCAAACGTCCACAGCAGGTTGATAACTGTAGAGAGAGAAAGGCTGCTATGGAAAACGTTGCTAACATTCAGCAACACTGGAGGGATCCTTTAACGACCACATTAATAAAACTGGAGGTCATTTCTATAATTACAACATGTGTATTCTTACTCACTCACGGGCAAACGTCACAATGTTAAAACAAAAAAAAGAAAAACCTGCCTCATCATGAGTTAATTTGCCCCAGGATAACTGTTACAAGCAGTTCTGGCGCATAATGAAGTTATAAATATAACAAGCCATTAGTATGACTGTAGGCTCTGTAGATGCTGTTAAGCAGAGCGAGGTAACTCCGCGTCAGCAGAACTGATTGGGAGGGTTTCTTCCCGTCTGTGTGTGTGTGTGTGTGTTATGAAAGGAGAAGTACCTTTGTCAGGGTGGGCCGGGCCGTTAATGACTCACACAGATTGATTCCGTTTTGTGAATAAGAATTAGATCATGAACTGCTTAAGAATAATCACATTTTATTTCAACTCGCAGTAAAGAGGAAGTCTCCGCACAGCATCGTACAACAGCAATAAACGGTTGTATTAAGACAGCTAGGACAGAATTAGCTGGGCTGTTAAAAAAATGAGTCATTTCTGACTCATTTTTTTCTTGGATTTGATTTTGTCTGATTACTAACATTTGTGCTTGTTGGCTTAAAACAGCTGGTAAACTGTATATATTATTAGATTTTCCACCCCTTTGAGTGGCAGAAGTTTGGCCGTGTGGGAATGAGCTCAACATCCTTCACTCCCACTCATTGAATTGCCAAAACGTAAATGCATAATTTGTAATTTAAAGGTCCCATATTGTAGGAATTGAGATATCTATGTCTTCTTTCAGTAAAAAAATCCGTAGAAAAACAGATAATGTCCTGGCATAAAATCACCAGTACATTTTCCATTAAGTTTACGGACATTTTCGTCAGCACTAAAATGGAAATTTCTGTTGATTTACAGTATATCATTCGTACCGAGCCAAATAGCAGACCCAACCTTTACATTCTGGAGGAAAACAGACACTAGCATTTGTACGTTACCTATCGGTCTCTGCGGACCTCCTGAGGCTAAAACTGGGGATAACTCTACCTGATGTCCACTGAAGTCTAAAATATAAGCTTTGGTAAAACGTAAATTACGATACCAAACTTGCGTTAGTCTCAAAATAAATCAGCAAAATATTCCTGGCGTATCTGGTAACGTTAACGATCGACAACAGCTGAACTAAACAACAAAACAGCTTTCCAACTAAAACGATACTGAGCTAACGTTAAGTCCTTAACATAAATCATTTTGATTAGACCTTAATTGTTGATTTTTTAACCACAGAAGTGTGAGAAAGGTTTCTCCACATCAAAACTAAACTTTGCCGTGTGTGATGGTCTCTGCCTCTCCCTAATTTCGCGCTTGCGGAGGTTCTTGTTCCCACAATGCAATGCTTATTTAAAAATAAGGGTAAAACTCCTGTGAACAATCGATACAGAAAATTCCTTCAAATTAACACGGTGCATTGGCATTACGGACTTTTCTTAGAGTGTATGTAAATACTGTGAAAGTGTCAAAACACTCAATCCACAGAAAAATGCACACATTCAGAAACGCCTTTTAAACGAGCTGTCGAGACTTCCCAATCCGTTCTCTTTCTCAACTCATCACATACGGACGTTTTGTTCAGGACCCCTTGGCGTCACTGTCTAACACACTGAGTAGCCCTTTGCGTCAAACTATGATGCTCAACTATGGATGCAGTGAACACGTGGTTAACGTTATGAATTCAAACAAAAACTCTTCATGTTTAGGCGACAAAACTACTCGGTTAGGTTTAGGAAAAGATTGTCGTTTGGTTTCACATGTGACACAAATAGTGGCTCTCTTGATGGTCTTGTGTTTATTTGACACGTCTATCCTCCACTCTAACCCACCCTAAGTGGAGTAATTGGTCTTTAAACTACGTCACCTGACTATCAGACCCCGACAGCTGTGACAAAACGTTGGTATTTGACATTAGAAAGGCCTGAGAGTCTTGAAACAACAACACACAATACCGTAAATACAACAGTTATTTTAGAAGTTCACAAACATTGCTACAAAAAGGCACTCTAATGATAACAGAGCAGCAATTATCTAAACCAAATTAAAGTATAACTGTCTACAAATTAATTAATTATTGAATTGATTTATTTAAAAAACACAAACACATTTAGAATGTGAGGTCAGTGTTTTCTGATGAGTTGCCTCCAATTGTTAAAGGTCTTCTGTCTCTACATAATACTACCACTAATAAACATTTCAGAAGTGGCACACATTAACTTCCATAACCTGTTAGGTCTCATTGACGTATTAAACTTGGGCATGCAATGTGGATCTCTCTCTCTCTCTGTCTCTCTCTCTCTTTCTCTCTCTCCCTGTAGATACGGTGTTGTGTTTGAGTGATTGCCTCAGTGGTTCCTGGTGTGCTGTCCTTAAACTCACTGCACACCCCCACAGGTGTTATCAGTTCTTCTGGCTGATTACAATTCTGCTCAGGTTGAAGGTGACACAACTATGCTGGGATGTACGTGAGGCCTCCAGATTCCCCATTTTGGATGATAAAGGTGTAATTTGTCCCATGCTAACAGCTGTCAAAAAGCTAACAAAAGAGTCAAAGAGATGTCAGTCAAACACAGTCTGTACACGCCTCAGACTGACCTGAGATGAGCTCTAATCAGACTGAATGAGTCAAACCACCTGTGTGGGTGCACCGGGAGCTTTTAAGTGCCTCCATGCTCTCCTATTTCCACTTCAAACAAGTCAACATGCTATTGTGTGTATGCAAATTGTATTTTATTTTACTACTAGATGTAGTTTGGGCAGCCTTTTGTTGACAAAGTGATTTATATTTCGAGGACTTCTTTTGTTTGTTTCGACATTTTAAGTCCATAGACTAAAAATCCATTTAGATTATTTGTTTGGGCTGTGTTCCCAATCTGAAGCCAACACTCCTTTAACTTTGGAAAAAAAGTTTAAAATCTTTAAGCATTGAATTATAATAAAGTAAGCCACAAATGCAAATACAGACACACTCATGTTGCTGCTTTTTCCACCACATTCTTGCAGAAAATGATTTCCCAGCTAGGTGAATTAATGTGTGAACCAGAAATTAAAGCACCACACTGGAAGTCTGAACCACACTTTATAATAAATCACTTTTTCTCTCCTCTATAATGCACTTGCTCCCTGATTTATTATGCAAGGGGTTCAATGCTGAGCATTGATTTGTGGTATTCTGCACAGAAACGGTCCAGGATTATTCTCTCCGACATTGTAACACCGGCCACTCAACCGGAGACCAGAGCCGATTGAAGTTCACTTTGTCCTCGGGTCTCTAAAGCCTTAATTACAGCCCGACTCATTTCTTATCAAAGGACAGTGGCAGTGCGAGGGGGGTGTTAGAGCAGACGGCCTGCAGAGGTTAAATCCCTTCCCTGCAGCTGTGTAATGTTCTTCCATCCATCCTGAGGACAGAGGGGCCCGGACACATCCCGGGTTCCCGGCTAATTTCACACCACTGACTTGTTCTTCACTTCCCACTCACACAGGGACGTCTGAGGGTGGAAGGGAAGGGAAGTGAGGAGACAGCTCCGTTCTCATTCCCGCGGCATCAAATACCGAGGCGTTGTCACGGCCGTCAGAGTTCAGTACCGCCGCAGAAAAGCACACTTTAGCACCGGGCGTTCCATTAACTACAATGTAAACCGATCTGCAGCAACAGTAAACGTTCCAATAAAGTGTAGGTTGGTGACGTAGTTTAAAGAGCAAAAAGACACACATTGGGTGGGCGGAAGGCCAGGTGGATGGGTCCAACAAACACAGGGCTTTCATTCACGCTGTTCGTGTCCTGTGCATCACGTTAAAATCAGCTGTTTGTTCGTGTCCCGTGTTCACAACGTTCAGTGTTGTTTTCACTGTACAAACGTGATAGTTTTAAGCCCAACCATGCAGTTCTATCCTAAACCTACAGTGGTTTTGTTGCCTAAACCTGAACTGACACCAAAGGGGCGAGACAAAGCGGCGGTACATGACGATATGGGATCAAATTGTGTTGTCTTCGTCTGAATCCTAATTTAAAAGTCTGCTTTATTGGATGTTTGTCATGATTCATTTTGATTAAATATGCCAAAAATATAGCTTATGAGACTCCTTTGTCCTTGTTTGTCTATTCATATTATTGTTTTTTTCTTGATTTTATGTTATTTCTCTTGTGACAAGGATATCTTGACAAGCAAATAAACGATCATGATGTCACTGGTCATTTCCCCACATCCCTCTTTTCCTTCCCAAAGACCTGTATTTGGTCGTTAATGCAATTTAAAGAGAGCTGTAATTCAAGTGTGCAGGTACTCCTTGTACTACTGAGGTTTTGTGGATGGTCACACAACTACTCTAAAGGCGTCTGCGCACCAAGTCCATATTATTCCTATGCGTTTTTTTAAATCCGTCATCCGATAAACATCGTTACAGACAGAAACCTTGCACGCTAGGTCTAGTGCGTTTTATTATTATCTTTGCTGCAAAAATGTGCAATACAAGACAAAACTGAATTAATGGGTACTGTGTGATGGATAGCGCTAGTCCCAATGGGGCTAACGGTGGCTATGCATGGCGTTTTTTCCCCGTCAAAATCCAAAAGAGGGTCGCTCTTTTGGATTTTGACGGGGAAAAATGCAGAAAAACAAACCTGTTCCCAAAACTTTAATGACGGGCGAAAGTTTCGGAGTCGGTATGTAAACGTGATCGACACGTGTGAGGTCGTATTCATTATTATTCGGACAAAAAATACAGACTTGTTGTGCAAAGGCCTTAACTTATGTTAAAAGTAGCTGTTTTATGAGATAAAGTGGAACAAACAGATCACTTGAATTGTAAAATTATCTGAGGAATATATTGTTCTTCTGTATCACTCCGCCTCAAATGATTTCTTAAAAAAAATACTACCCTATCGTAGTACTACTTTCGCCCATTTATTGTTTCCACTCCACTCATCGGCAGCAATGGGAGGGTTCGGTCTCTGAGCTCTGATGGGTGTTAACCTCTAAATGAGTCTGAAGGCAGCGGAACATCTCATTACCGTGGAGACGAGAGGTAAACACATCCTTCAACGAGGGACCGTGACAGAGAGCACTAATTAACAAGGAATTAAACACTTTCTTAAGAGGGGCTGGTGAAGGGAGAGTGAAAGAGAAAATAACACAGACAGGTGCACGCGCACACACACGCACACACACAAACACACAAAGCTATGCAACAATGGAAAGGAGATGTTTACTGCGAAGAGCTGCTGAGGAGCCGGAGACACTCTAACAAAAGCAAAGCCACACATGCTGAACAGTGTGGACCGGAGCGCTACACACTGCAGCAGAGCAGTCTTTTGTTTAGTAATATACAATTATACTTTCATCAATCCTGTGGAAATTGGGCAGCCATCATTAAATGACCAATTACTGCAGTCCTCAGCTCACAAGAGACACGCTGCTAAACAGATGTGTGCTACCAACCCTGTTTCCTAAAAAGCATGTTCCCGTACGACGACACTGCATTGTGAATTACAGTTAGAGGAGATAACGTTTGTTTTTGATGTATAACAAATATGTTTTCTAATGATAGTTGGCGGACGTCTGTCTAGGGAGGAGGTTGCTGAAGGGGTAGCTGATAGGTCAATCAAAGAAGACTTTTACCCAGAAGACTGCTGTTTGTGTCCCACGTGAAACTAAAAGTCAACGTTCAATTATTAGGGCCCGAGCACCGACAACCTGAACTTGAGGACCTTAACATGCTCGAAAAGTTGTTAAACTTTGCACACTTATCAGACGCGGAGAAAAATTACAGTTTCACCTACATGTAGGAAATTTGGCAGACAGATGTAACATGTGGAGACGTATAAAAAAGCCTCTTGGAGGTATGCCCAAAACTCAACAGGAAGTTAGACATTTTGAATTTAATGTGCAATTTTTGCCCATTTTCGCCCATTTTTGGCATTTTATAGGCCGTGTACTTTAACAAACTCTTCTTACAGATTTCATCAGTTCGACTTGAAATTTGGTCAAGACCATCTTAAGACCTTGAGGATTAAAAGTTATTCAAATGGTGAGTTTTCACTGAGCGACCTGACCGTGGCATGGCGGGCATTTTGAGCCATTCGCCATGAAACAGGAAGTTGTTGTAACTCCACTGTACATAGTCCGATCTGCCCCAAATTTCTCAGACATGATAAGGGTCCAGTCCTGAGGACATTTACATGCAAAAATAGACTCATAGCCCCGCCCCGAGACGTTAGCCACACCCCCTTCCATAACTCATGAACCGTTTGTCGTAGAGTCTTATGGCAGACGGCATTGCACTCATCAGCGTTCCGGTTTCATTGTGCTTGGCCGCGTCGATCGGCGTCCCGCCAGTATCCCCGATGCGTGGGAAGGTGCGAGGGCCCGTTCATTGCCGCTTGCAGCTTCAATTGTAATTTAAGTCCATAGCTTAGTAACGTAACTATTAATTTTAAACCAAACCAAAATGTTTTTTTTACTAAACCTAACCGTGTATTGTTGCGTTTTTTGTTTTGTTTTAATTTACAATGTGTTTAAAACTGTTTAAAACTGCGACTGTTATCCGGGAGAAAATATGTTTCCCTCAAAACGCAATTGAGAATACAGTTTAGTTGTATGGGAACATAATTTTATTGGAGGTTGGTGCCACAGAGGTTTGTCTCCGAGCTTTTATTTAATACATCTGCATGAATCGGTCGACTTTTCATTCATTAAGATGTAGCCATTTGCCACAACAGATGCTACTTTTACTTAAAGAACTTGTAGTTTGGAGAAATTAGTATTTTACGTTCACTTTCCCGACAGCAGGGTTTAAAGTACTAAGATCCAAACTGGTGACTTTTCAGGCTTTTGTCTTCACACCATGTAGCGAGGAACACACACACACCTCTATAGTAACATATTAAATAACTTTATATACATATAAATACTGTATTGTTATCATATCCATCTATCTTCTTAGTGCAATACAATACCGACTGTGTGCAAAAGGTTTGTTGGGGCACTTGGAACTGAGCTGCAAAACACACACACTTGTAGGTGAGTAAATGGCCAATAAACGGCTCTTGAATCTTAAATCATGTCTCTATATTGAGACCACGTTCTTTTTTTTTCTAAAGACAATAGGTCAATGAGCATGATTCAGGGAAAAGTTTCTCATACCAGTGAAAGGACAGAGATGTGGTTTGACTACTGAGCCTGTCGGGCAGGTGGGGCCGTCCAAGCCTAAAGCAGCACAGCGGTCTTTGCTTGGGTGAGAGAAGGATTTAAAGGCAGCTAAAAGGTACTTTAGGTCAGAACGAGAGAGTTGTGTCTCCTGTCAGAGGGCTCATTAGATTCACTGCTGGGACTAATGGTACATGAAAATATCACTTAACAAGAGGAAGGCTCACCCAACTTTTGGCACATTCCTCTTGAGTATTGACAACAAATGGGAATATCGATTCAGGTGTTGCTTACGGTTGATGGAATATATATCATCGGGCAAAACACACAAACAACATCATAACTTTAAAATGCCATTCCACAATGGAGTGTCCTCTGTACCTTTGTCGCTGAAGTCGTCGACCAGGATGACCTCTGCGATGAGCTGTGGAGGAGAGCGGTTGAGCACGCTGTGGACCGTCCTCAGCAGCGACGACCAGCCCTCATTATGGAACGGGATGATGATGCTGGTGTTGGGCAGCTTCTCCGCGTACAGCTTCGGTTTGCAGCTACACAAACAGGCAAAATAAATACAGAAATTTAACACTTTTACAACTCTCTTTTTTTCTCCATCCACCTTACTGAGGAAAGGAAGAAAGCATCTGATTCACATTCCTCATTCAGCAACCACCTTTCTTCTGGTTACACACACTCGCCTCCTCAGCAGATCTCGGGTCGCTGAGGTTACATATGGATTCAGCGCTCAAATGGATGTGTTTAAACGGGCTGGAAGACAGCAGTTCCACATGCAATCTTCTCTGAAATCACTATTCAATCCATTTTCTATCATTTGCTGTTACAGTGAAGATTGTATTTGCTCGCCTCTCAGAGAGAGATGAAAACGAAAGGAAAAAAAAAACTATTTTCAAAGAGCCCATTACATTTCATATACAGTATACATACACATATATTTTTGGCTTTGGTGCCAAATTGTCTCCAATAATATAGAATAATAACAATACAAAAACTCAGATGATCGTATTCTTGAAAGAAAATGCTGTTTTGTCAGTGAGGAGCTATAGCTAGAGCTAACAGTGAATGGTAAAGTTGAAATCATGTGTCAAATAAGAAAGCTCTCAAAGCAACGTGTGTTGTTGGCTGTCCTGATAACGGTAAAAAAACAGCCCTGTATCCTATAAACTGCACAAAACTGCATTGTGAATTACGTTTTCGAGGGTATATTCTGACAGATTGTTTTTGATATATCTCGTTTGTAATGATAGTCCCCGAAGGGAGGACGTCGGGGCGGTAGATGGTAAAACAAACACAGTACTTTGACCCAGGAGACCGCTGTTCATGTCCTGTGTGAAAGTAAAAGTTAACGCTCACTAATTTATATCCGTAGCTTACTGTAATAACGTATAAATAGTTAAACTACTTAAAATAAATAGTTTTGTTGTGTTTTTTGTTTTGATTTGTTTCAATTTAAGATGTTAACCACGTGTTTAAAATGGTTTAAAATGGTTTAAAACGGTTTAAAACTGTGCCCAGGATCTGTGTGAAAATACGTTTCCCTCAAAATGTAATTGTGAATGCAGTATGAAAATAAAAAAATAGGAATGCTCGGCAATGGATACAACCACATAAGCTTCCTGTTGGACAGTGGTTATGATTCTTTAAAGATATTGTGATGAGGCTACCTTTGCCAGAATATACAAAGCTAAATCTTCAACAACACAAATGTGGGAAAAAAATCTGCTTCAAGTCTTCCAAACCAAATGACAGAATACGTTGGTGCCTTTCAAAATGGTAACAAATCAGCATTAAAACATCATTTATATGAGTGTTTAATGGGTGTGGTTACAATAACTACTCCATCCTTCGTTATAATAATTAAAAGAAACCAACATTGACTGTTGATAGGAAACGAACAGCGTGCTAAGGTCTGGCGCTTTGTCCTCCCTATGTGGACTTTGAAACACGATTCCTCCTGTATCACAGACAGCTTTAATGTTATTATCATTTGCAGCACATACAGCTGTTATCAGTTGCCGTACAGCTGTTAACATGCGCTCCTATGGCGGGTTACAGCGATCGCCTCGTACATGAGCATCGCAGCGAGCGGCGGGACCCCTCTATAGGAGCTAATCATGGGAGGAGAGTTATGGCCCCTCGCTGACGGAGAGAGAGGAAGTGTGTAGCGAACTGTGTCAGTCGATCAATGTCCGTGTTGAACATCAGCCTGCGTGTTATTCATTCAAATATGAGCTCTGGGAGACAGGCAGGCGGAGTGATAGGCAGGCAGCCGGCTGGTGCCTCTTAACAAACCCTGTCCAATTCCACAGGGGATGGAGGTATGTGTGTGTGTGCGTGTGTGTGCGTGTGTGTGCTTCAATTAAATGTTGTCAGCGTGCAGAAATCGAATGTGTCAGTCGCAGGTCTGGGACTGTCTGCCTCTGAGGCACCGACAACATGCCAATCACTAGGAGGCAGACGCTGCCTACGGGGCCGACCGAGTGAAAGAAGTCGTGGGGAGCAGCCGCTGGTTGGTGGCGGGAGCAGGTGTGTCCATCTGATTGGTCACAGAGGAGTGACAAGTGTCTGGCAGCCACCGGGGGCTCCATCAGTCCTTAACACTATTTACATGCTAATAACTCAATTACAAGCACACTAAAGCAGGACTCTGATTAGAGCAGTTTGTCGTGTAAACACTTGTACAGATAATAGATGGAGGGAAGGACTTGACTTGCCTATCTGAAGACTTGATTTGACTTGAGACCTAACAGCAAAAATAATCAAGTCGTGATTTTTGGCCTGCTTAAATCCTGGAACATTTGTCCACACAGGCTTTGTGTTGCTACACACCTTATATATATTTATTGTTCTAAACAGATGTGCTCTCAGTTATATAAAAGTAATAACTTTGAAAAGAAACAGTTGAAATGTTGTCATTGTAGTTATCCAGCCCGTTTGCATGAAAAGGTGTATAAATGCCACGATAATGCACAAGGCGTTTAGTCTGCAATAAGTACACCTTTCTTGATTTTTGCACGTCATTTGTACGCCATGTATCCTGTACTGTCTGCTACGGTAAGTGTCAGTGACATAGAATAAAAAACAAGAAAGACCACTTATGATGGGCGGGTCCAACAAGTACTGGAATTTTAACCAAGAGACCCGTGTTCTGGACCGTTGTTGACCGAAAAAACATATCTGAAAAATGTCGGACAAAAATCTGAAAAAAAAAAATCTGAAAAAAAAAATCTGAAAAAAAAAATCTGAAAAATGTCGGACAAAAAAATCTGAAAAACAAAATCTGAAAAAAAAATCTGAAAAAAAAATCTGAAAATTGTCGGACAAAAAAAGTCTGAAAAAAAAAATCTGAAAAAAATATCTGAAAAATGTCGGACAAAAAAATCTGAAAAAAAAAAATCTGAAAAAAAAATCTGAAAAAAAAAATCTGAAAAATGTCGGACAAAACAAGTCTGAAAAAAAAGATTTGAAAAAAAGTCTGAAAAAAAAATCTGAAAAATTAAACTTAGTTGGGGTAAGCAAAAAAACTGTGAATGTTTGCGTGGCATAAAAATGACACAAAAAGGCTAACATGCATACTCATGACAAGCAGAACATCCGTGTACAGTAATGTTGTGGTATTTATACGCCTTCACGTGAGCTCAGGCTGAATGATCAGCATTTGGAGACCTGAAAGACTCACATCTTGACTTGCAATCTGCTATTGAAGATATGTCTCGGACCTAAAAGGACTTCAGACTTGACTTGAGACGTAGCTTGTACTTGCCCCTTTTTAAGACTTCCGAACCGCTCTGTCATCTGTATGTACGAGTGTTCAAAATGGGTATGAGTCAATTTAATAAGAAGTTCTTTACATGACTGTCCAGTAAATCATGGCCCGTAAAACAAATATAATACGGGGTTGATTTGAGGTGCATTTATTCTAGAGTACCAGTCAGCACAGACCAGTTACAGCAAAAGAGATGGGTCAAGGAAGGCCTGCTTTTATAAACACTGCTAACAAAAAGAATCAGAGTCCAATCAGAATCCTTGTGGGGGAACTGAAAGAGCAGAAGCTGCTTTCCACATGAAAAGAAAGGAAGGGTCAAGAGTCACATGATAGTCCGTCAAGCAGGCAAAAGAAAAGCTGTGATTAAAGGCCTTCCACAATGCCATTCTGGGATTGAAAGGGAGCACACAGGAGTCTGAATAGCTTCTGGTTTCTAAATTCTACAACTTCTAAAAGTAATCCTTACAAATACTGCACCAAACATTCCCTCCACGACCTGCTGTTCCCATACAGATGAATACACAGGTCAGGGACTTCAATAAACCTCCATATTTTACAGAATAAAGCCACAATGTATTCTTTTGATGCACTATCATGCAGTCTAAACACTTCTATAATATTTCACACCAGATAAGGTTTATTCATCGCCAAGATTGTGATTATTAGAGTGTAAATTACAGCCAATGCATTCACCTTGCATGCATTGTTGACTGAGAATAGCAAGTTTCTGCCTTTGTTTAAGGAGTGCTTTCATACATTTACCTGGAAGGACACACACACACATACAGGACTTACTTTGCATGGCGGATGTCAGGGAGGGAGCGGTTGAGGGAGATCCGGTCGCTAATGTAAATGTTGAAGCCGTTTTCCCTGTAGGCCTGGTCGACCCGGTCACTTTCTGTCAGAGGAAACGGCTTCCCCTGTTCACCGTTACCTGCATCACACACACACACACACCAGACATATGCATCAAGAGTCAAACACAAAGCTAATTTTGCTCCCAGCCTGCTTCATGCTTAAATGAGCAACTGTTTGCAACAAATACAATATGCAACAGAGGTTGTAATGAGAGGCATGGATACGATAAATACAAATTTGGCTGCACAGGTGTGCTCTCAATTGCATTACTATCATTAAACATGAAAATCTCTTTCTGTTTGAAGGTATATTTAAGTGTAATTAATCAAGAAACTTATCATTCCAGACCTAGGCCGATAAAATTAATACTATACAACTATACATTTTAGATATATACTGGCTAGCACATAGCTTAGATGTAAGACATGTACTCACATGCGTGTACCTAATCGCTCTCCAACAGCCCTTCTCCAAACATTATGAAATCTGAGCTCATTCCAGGAGTGCATCAAATTACACTGTGCTGCATGTTTCATTAGCCACTCATCAATGCACTCCACACAAACACACAAAGACGCATGCATGGAGGCTGATCTATAGTCAGAGGAGAGCATCAAATTAAAGTGAGCTGCCTTGTTCCATTAGGCAGAACTGATCTGTCTACATTCCTGCTGAAGGTAATAACTGTGAAAAATAACTCCTCACTTTAATGGCTCATTTCAGAGATAAACTCTCCTACTTAACACTGTGCTTTTCTCTGCATAATCAACTTACACAGATCACTTAAATTAGCTTTTCAGATCCTCCTCAGGCACATCTGAATCCTGAGATTTATTTTGAAAATTGTCTTAAAAGATTGACTGAATTGCGGATTGTTTGTTTTTATTTCAGTGCTTTTCTTTAAATTCAAAATGTTTTTCCTGGGCGATGCACGCTTGCTCTTACTTAGCTGGCAGCATGTGTAGCGCTACAGGTTTGGGTATTGAGACATACACGTGGTCTCCGTCTCTCTCTAGGCAGCTCCTGTATGTTTAAATATTCAAACACAAGCTGTGCCCCATTTTCATAATACATATTTCTCAGCTGTTTATGTCGTATGAAGTTTGTGTTAACTCCAACAAAGTGACAAAATTGAAAGAAAAAACATTTTTGTGTCTCTTTGTGAAGTTTAAGGGGAAACAATTTTAACTCAGATATCACCATGAAACTTCCCCAGTTGGTTTATTACATTAAGACAATTAGGTCTTTTGAAATACCATGCTTAAATATGGAAATGAGACATTTTCTAATGCCAACATTTGGTGAATTTAGGAGAAATCTACAGACGCAAATAGACAATGTGAAGTTAAATAAACACCTAAATGTGTCTTTTGGATGTTTTCTTTCCACTAGTCTGAAAAAAGACCTGTTATGGAAGCAAAATAGCCCAAAATCTAAACACAAACACCGGACTTTCAACTGGAAACCCGGTTGTTCGAGACCAGTGTTTTGTTGATACGATTATGACGATTATCACGTGTTTTGTTGTGTAACGGTTGTCACGTGACGTCTATTACACTCTTCAACGCGGTATCAAGTTGGCTGAATTGACCCAGAATCAAAAGCATGATCACTTTTCTCAACAGCGTCAGGCTGTTCTTATACAATGCACTGAGGAATAACTTTTCGTAATATGTCATGCAAACCATTGTACGAGGATACGTTGACAGTGTCATCTTCCACCCGACGTTTGAGCTCTGTTGTTGGATGTTTGTTACCCAAATGCACCTTGGAAGTCGAGGTTAACTTCTCAGACGTTCTGCTTTTTATCAAAGATAGTTGTTTATCTACTAACCATTCCCATAGAAGCTGTGGAAGTGCTTCAAATGGGAGTTATTGTCTATAGAGAAAATGAATGTGATATTTACTTACGGAACCAAGGGGCTCCCATCATCACCAACTCTCTAGCCTCTCGATGTGCGTCTCTCCATGGTGCTTAAATAAAACCCCAAACGTACTGTATGACCTTTCAGAGTGTCAAACCACGTGTTACACTCTCAGAAATCCAGCTCTTTTGTTTCTTCAGTACCTCCTAATACCATATAAAAGCCAGTTCAATCTGTTACACTTGTAGCAAAAAGACAAAGGTATGTTTCCCACTCAAGGCCTGAGGCTGAATCAATGCTTATGGTAGAAGATTAACTGTGTTTAATTGCGAACTCCGAACTGTACTCGCAGCATTGATTCACACTGCTTCTGAGAGAGAGAGAGAGAGAGAGAGAGAAATCCACTTTGCAAGGAATTAAGAGAAGAAAAAAAAGACAGAGTTGAACTAGAGTGCTGCAGTGTGTGTGTGTGTGTGTGTGTGTGTGTGTGTGTGTGTGTGTGTGTGTGTGTGTGTGTGTGTGGCCTTGAGCTGAAACACAGCAGATGTTCTAAGCAAACATCCCCAAACAGATCAGCAGCATCAGCATAGATTCATAGGACCTACCTGAGCGAGCAGCATCTCTCCTCATCGCTTCGTAGTCGTGCCAGTCTGTTCGCCGCACGCCATCCAGTCCCACCTGAGCGACCTTCCGCATCTGGTTCAACCCCTGCAAGAGCACAGAGAAGAAAATACAATCCATTAAGACTTGCATTGTGTCTGGAATGGACGCCATTTATGAAAACTTGACAATAAAGGTGTCATGTTCTGGCTGTGCCAGAGCATTGAACCTTTTTCCTTTTGTCATAGTTAAGAATGTCTCTTGTTATTATTTATGTTAATGTGATTTTGGATTTGGTTTCTTTTATATTATTCCAGTGTTTCCTGTTTTATTTTGTAATTCACTCCTCCTGTGTCTTGTCTGGTTTTACTTCCTACCTTTGTTTGTTTTCCCGCCTTTGTTGGTTGTCTGCCCCGCCCTAATTTGTTTCACCTGTGTTCAATCACTGTCTTGTATTTAAGCCTGTGTGTTCCCCTCTGTCTTTGTCGGTTCGTTTGTCTCTCCAGCCCCGTCTACCGTGTCCTTCGTTTTGCTTGTTACCTCCTGCCCTGATCCTGGTGTTCCTCGTGTTTCCCTGGTTGGTGATTTTTGGTTTTGTCCTCTGTTTGGCTTTTGTTGTTTGTTTGGATTTGTTCTGTTGTACTTTGTTCCCCTCCCTGCATTTTGGTTTTTCTTGATGCCTGGTGTTTTTTGTTGTTCCGATTATTTCGGCTTGATATTATTAAAGCTCGCTTTTATTAAAAAACTACCTGTTCTGCCTGTAACTCTGCGTTTGGGTCCCCTTGTAAAAACACCCCACACATGACAATAAAGGATGTTATGCTTTCTTATCAGAGTTATGAGTTATCTTGAGATGTTTCCTTGAAAACGGAGAAGCGTCTTCGTCTTTGATATCAAACAATAAATAAATACAGGAAGAAATTTTGTGGCAATAAATAATATAAATGTGATCCATAGGAATCTATATAATCTATTCAAGAACTGAACTGGCAGTAAAATGCCTGAATAAAAGATACAGCTCAATCTTTCGACAAACACACACAGCGTATAGAAACAGACTCTATATCTACTTCAGGCCAAAATCTGTATGAGTTTTATTTGTCTTCCTAAAGTGTGCTGCTGACAACTGGAGGTTAACACAAAGGCGGAAAAGAAATCTGTTTTTATTTGTATGAGGCCTAATAAATGGCATTCATTTCACTGCTGTAACACACATACACACACATACAGTACACACTCTCATCACCATAAGCTATTATTCTCTACTCAGCATTAAAATGCAAAAGCAGCCGTTTATGAAATTCTCTCTGCTTTAGAAATGACTTTCGGTGACTGTGAAGATATTACGGGATCACGGCACAATGATAAATCAATTAGCTCCATGGGAGGATGCAATTAGTGAAATGTTGTTAATACAAATGACACGTCTGACTGCATGGAATACTATTAACCAGGCTGTTAGCTGATACCACAGTACAGTCAAACAAGCCACTACGGGAGTGTGTGTGTGTTCATGTGAGTGAAAAGTGCCATACAGCAGCTGCTTAATTTGTGTGTTGCATTGTGGGAGAATAGTGTACATAAAAGACAAATTCAGAAATAAAGCACTTTTTAGTATGCATACATAATTGTGTCACTCTTACAGCATGAACATCAAGATAAATAGATAGACATTACAAGGACATTCAGAACACATTTCAGCCTTTATGTGTGTCATTTGTATGCTTCTTTTCGCATGTCATTTTTTACGCTACGCAACAAAACTATGGCCAAAGTTAGGTTTAGGCAACAAAACCACTTAGCTAGATTCAGGAAAAACATCATAAGTGGGCTTTAAACAAGTATGTAAACTAAGTAAAACATGTCACAAACGTCACT
This sequence comes from Sebastiscus tertius, assembly GCA_916701665.1. NCBI lineage: Eukaryota > Metazoa > Chordata > Actinopteri > Perciformes > Sebastidae > Sebastiscus > Sebastiscus tertius. Next base: position 36,740 of record CAKAOH010000354.1, on the reverse strand, counting down.
AACTTCAAAATAACTCAACAACACATTGGAACAAGAACACCGGTCTCCTGGTTGAAAGTCCTGTGTTTGTTGGACCCGCCCACCATAACCAGTCTTTCTCACTTTTTATTCTATTATTGCATATTTGCACAGCTGCGTTTACATTGCAGTCAATACAGACCATATGTCATACAAATGAGACATGTATATTAGGCAAATAAAACAAATATATAATAATAATAATAGTAGTAAATTAGTGTGGCATAATAGACTTGTGTAATTGTAAGTAAAATGATAATGCACCTGACAAAAAAGAAACCAGAAACCATTTTATGAATAAAACCTGATGAGCACATTTTCAGTGAGTCTCCATCAAGCTGAAAATTAATAAAAACCGGACTCACGAATGAGAATAACAATGCACAGAATGCAACCAAATAAAGACAATCTATTCATATATAAGTATGAGAAATAAAATGTATGCAAAAAAAACCAAACTGCTCTTAGCTACAGCAGAGTTTGAGAGGCAGCGAGAGGTTTGACATACAGTTTTGACTGACAAACTGGATTTAAAGCAGCAAGGCTTGCATTTAAAAACACAGCGCATCAATACCGCAGCCATTTAAGTTTAATTAATTGTGGAAAATCAGCATCCTGATTGTTCGGCGCCATCTCTTTTCAGAATAATTAGCGGCTAATTATTGTGATTGATGGTGTTAGCGATGTGATGCATTCTGAATGATTTGGAAGAGGTGGTCATTGAACTGGAGCAGCCACCACTCCCATTCTGCAAAGCAGTATGATTGTCTCGCAATTCCAAACCTCTCTCTCCTCTTTTTGATTCATATTTCCTCTCAGCGTGTCACACCATAGGACTTGACACAAAGCCAGAGTCCATCTGTGTGTTTCCTACTAAAAGGAAGCGACTGTGCCAGCAGATGTGGAGGGCGTTGCAGAGAACAAACAACCAGAGGAATCTAACTCCCAGAAAAGCTGTCTTAATCACTCAACGGTAATATGCAGGAGATGAAACTGGACACCACATTAACCCAGTATTCTAGTGGGACATCCAGTTCCTTCCCCACCATAGAGGCACATTCATTTTCATTCAGTTCATTTCAGTTCAATTGAATTCAGTTCAGTTTGAATTTCGCGTCATCCTGCATCACACCAGTGCAAAGATAAAGGGAGTACCTTTTCTCTTGAGGTTACAGTGGAAACTAGTCGATGAATAACAAAAAATAGAGTGCAATAAATCCATACAAAAAAGTCCAATAAGCAATAGTATATTACAGTTTGAACATACTAGGGCAAGGTTGCAGTGGTGTTTCATATTCTGCTATATTAAATTTTGGTGTCAGTCCCTCAGAAGTCGAAGGGCTACAAGTTTTTTTCGAGAGCCGCCTTTTTGCACCAAAGTTCAACAATCATTCAAGGAAAAAATCCACTGCAGAGGAGCCAGAGATGTATTTCTACACCCATGGTGAGGCCAACAGGCAAGGATGTCATGCAGCTGTAAGCCAAGTAAACTGTGCTTCTTATTTTTGGTCATCTATTCATTGCTCTTCTAGAGGAAATTATTTTTGCAGCAAGGTGAAAAAGTACATAAAAACGGCAGGAAATAAGACTACGGGGAAAATGAACCCAATGACACAGAACCACAACTCTGCAGCTCTGCAGAGCTTTTTTAAATTTCGTTTAGCCCATTGCTTTGGTTTTACAGCACTTTTCAGTCTCAGCACATCATTTCCAGGAGGAAACAAGCTCTGATACACCAACACGCTCTGACTCACAACTCGTCAAATACAGCAGCTTGGTCATTGGCCCTATACGTTTCAAACTATGACGCTCTAGCGTCAGTTTTGGACATGTCAGGGACGGTGTTTCAATTTCCACCTGTTACATGCATAGTGTCTTTTCAAAATAAACCTCTAACGTGTGTTTACTTCGTTTTTAGTTTTACTTGTGCAGCAAAGCTACTTGGTTAGGTTTAGGCAACAAAACTACTTGGTTAGGATTAGGCAACAAAACTACTTGGTTAGGATTAGGCAACAAAACTACTTGGTTAAGTGTAGGCTACAAAACTAATTGGTTAGGTTTAGGCAACAAAACTACTTGGTTAGGTTTAGGCAACAAAACTACTTGGTTAGGCTTAGGCAACAAAACTACTTGGTTAGGATTAGTCAACAAGACGACTTGGTTAGGTTAGGCAACAAAACTACTTGGTTAGGTTTACAGCCAAACACTGTTGTTGGAGAGCAGGTTGAACTTGTAGTCTATCTTCATGTGATTAAAAGCTTGAGTGTGCAGATGGCGTCATGAGCATTGGCAACAAAACTACTTGGTTAGGTTTAGGGAAAGATCCTTGGAGTTGTGTTGGAGTGGGACTATGTTTGTTACGTAACTGCCGTTAGTTAAGTACGGAAGTTACGTAACAATAGTTGATTTGATTTCACACGGGACATGGGACTTTCTCGCTCTTTATACAAAGTTGGTTGCTCTGCCAGTCTAATAATTACGCACATGGGTTTACATTGGAGTGACATGACTCAAGTAATGTGGCTGTTTACCAATATTTTTGACCATATTAACTTATGACCTAGTGATATGGTGGTCACTTTGAATCTGTCAGCTTGTTGTAATGCATTTCTGCTCCCCTTGTGGCCAATAAGTTATTGCAGCTTTAAACATCAATTATGAAATTCCCTTCACTAATAGAAACACAACAACTCAGATTGGGAGGAAGCTTGCAAAGCCACGTTGGGTCAATTCCAATTGTCACTATTTTGGTCTCAATGGGAAATTAATTCCAACATAACACCGGTAATTTGATTCTAAACATGCAGAAATCAGGCAGTCAATCTATTGTTCAAAAGATAAAAGCAAGCCTTTCAGCAAGCCTAACCACCATTTATCTTCTGTCTCACATTGCCTCACTAAACAAAACCCCCAGAGTTGCCTGACCCTTTCTCATCCACTCAAACACTTGATAAAAGATCCAATTCAACTGGCGAGGCAGGTGGGGTAGGATTTCAAATAAAGGAGTGAATCTACACTGCTGCGTGTCACCAATACCCACCTCATAAAAGCTGGTGTAAGTGGCATTGTACAAAGAGGAACAGTAAACACAGTCATCATTATTCTACCGGTTGTGTTGCTTCTTCTGCCTCCCTGCTGTGTGCTCTGCTGATACCTTCCTAATGGCCATCATCACAGGGACGAGGCTCCATGCTGCCACAAACAAATTTCTGCCGCGGGCGCTTTTTCTTCTCCATCTATATTCAAGGTGCAGCATAAACTGGCTAATAGGGCATGACAGGAGCGACACCGGAAAACCATGCAGCCCATGTTTTATCACCATCAACTCTTCAATCATTAATTACAAAACATAATGTCAGATAAGTGACAGGCTGCGATGGAAATTCATACGTTATCAAGGAAAACATTCAGCTGACAGCTAAGAGAGAGAGAGACAGAGGGAAGTGGCCAATTTCACCTGCATGAATGATCACTAATTAACTTTCATGTAGCCTTTTAAAGGTCTATTCATCCATCCATCTAATGTCTGCTGCTTACAAAGTATCTGTCCTTGGGTTGGGATAAACATAAGTTCCACTTTGAAGTGTTTTTATGGACTCTATTTTCACAATGCAGTACATCATCCCCCCAGACAATGATTGTACAATCATAGCTTATCTTCTTTTTTTAGGGTTTTAGGGTTAGGGTTAGAGTTTGGGTTCCAAAATCGTTGAAGATAGCAGTTAACCATACAAGTTTCTACTGGTAGCAATTGTGAAACTAGTTGGTACAGTAACAAGGAAACAGGATTCACAAAAGTATAGACATAGCTGTCAAACTAGTGCATTACGTAGCAGCACCTGAGCTCCAGACAGCTAGTATAGAGGCTACAGTGACAGTTGTTGGTAGAGCTGCAACGATTAATCGATTCTTCTTCTTCTTAGTCCTCTTGGCCCCCTTGGGAGCGTAGGGCGTCCACCATGGATCTCCACCTCACTCTCTTCTGTGCAGTGGTCTTTGCTTCCTGCCAGCAGGTCCCGATCTTGTTTAGCTCGTCGAGCATAGACCGTCTCCAGTTGTTTTTTGGTCTCCCTGGCTTCCTCTTTCCTTGTGGGTTGTAGTCCAGAGATTGTCTTGTTATGTTTGTTTCTTGTTTTCTGAGTGTATGCCCGATCCATCTCCACTTTCTCCTTTTGATTTCTTTGTTGATTCGCTCCTGGTTTGTCTGTTTCCACAGGTCTGTATTTGTAATTTGTTAGTTGTCAACTATTAAATTAATCGGCAACTATCTTGATAATCAATTTATCAGTTTGAGTAATATTTTTAGAAAAAAAAAGTCAATTCTCTGATTCAAGCTTCTTAATTGTGAATGTTTTCTGTTTTTTTTTACTCATCTATGACAGTCAACTGAAAATATTTGAGTTGTGGACAAAACAAGACATTTGAGGACGACATTTTTCCCAATTTTCTGATATTTTATAGACCAAACGATTATGTTCATTGTTAATTATTTTCTCGATTGATCAAATAATCGTTAGTTGCAGCCCTAGTCGTTGGCTTAGAAATGAGATGCCTGCTTTAGTTTACTTTAGTGGAAAATCAAAACCCATTGTGTCAAAACTTACAAAGAAATGAGTGATAAATCTGCCCCTGGTATCAATTTAAACTGCATTTGTGCCATTGCAGAATGGAAAGCTAAGCGAATATTCAGTTGTTGAGGAATATGAAAGATCTACCCCGTTGCACCTTTTTCAACTCTTCTCCTTTGTAAATTGTTCTACATTACTTCTTATTCGTGACATATCCGCTAACTACATTGTGCCATCTCCCACCGGTTTCTGAAAATGTCTTACACGTCACACCTGACCAGACTTGAAAAGGTCTTCGGCACCTCAAAAAAAAAACAATGAAAACTGCACCACAATGAGCGGAAATGCCACGGTGACCTCCGAGGCATCGCCTTTTTTCTGCAAAGAGTTGCCCCGTCATCATGCTTTGTGGCAGTGGCTTTATTCTTCAGTGGATGTATTGTGGCACAGGGGAGAACCTTTTCTCCTGAGAGATAAGTGACAGCAAAATCAGAAGAAAATGCCAGCGACCTCTGAGGTCTCACATGTACCTTTAAACTTTCTATCAAAGCGTAGTGGAAAACTTCACAGAGAAAAAAGCTAGACCCAGGAGGGTAGACTGTTTAACACATGGTGGTTGCCGTTCAGCCTCCAAATGCTTTGTCTCTGTTTGAAAACACCCTGGTTGGATTTTTCTAAATAAATCCCACAGGGGTATTATTTGTATTGCTCTCTGTATGTTATTTATCATATTGCCTTGTAATTTTCAAGCTGTTATGTTGTATTACTGCATTGAGAAGCATTCCCAAGAGAATAACCAAACTGCCAAGTCAACGATTTACAATAAATATTTAAACTAATGACAAGAGTTTCCTTGCAAAAAGAAGCATAAAACCACAATGCTAGACACATTTTCATTTGTGAAAGAGTATCTGTTGGCGTTAGCTACACTGCTGGCTCTATCTCCAGATAATTGTCCATAAAAGGCTAGCTTTGCTCTCCTCTCAGCTGCTTCATTTTGCACAAAGTTGTCTTGTATGAGTCAGGCATGGCATTAACATTAATATATCATAATTAATCCCATGCCTGAGATGGGTCTAATACCCCGTAGGAAGACCTGAAAACTGGAGTATGTATATTCTATTCACACTAATGGGACGGTAAAGTCGGCCAGATTATAATAGTGTGATAGATTTAAATTAAATTTGGTAACAGCATTCATTATCTCCAGGACTTGATGACTCCATGAAATGTAATGACTTTGGTGTGATGTAATCTAGCGCCAGCAAGAGGTAAAAATATCCACTTGATCAACACTTTGGTTCATTAATTTAAGCAAATTCCATGTGAATTTGGAAATTGATTTTTAATAATCTAACCTGACCTGCCAGATGGTTTGTTACACAGAACCATCTGAGATGCTGTCATTGGAATCTCTTTGGAAAAGAGCAGGTAGGTGATTGGATGAACCATCTGTCAATCAAGAAGAAGAGTGAAAACATCTTTTCCATTGAGAAAAGCCCGTTCTTTGCTCTTCATTCAATGAAGAAATACTTTCCAGATCTGATATAACTGATGCAGCATCTACGCTAACCTCTTCAGGAGCCGCCATCGTTGTCTAGAATGAGCAGTCGCCTCTCTGTGTCGTGTCGCACCTTCATTTCATCCCGACTCGGCACATACTGGTGATTTGTCAGACACCTTGGTGTCACATTTCATTCGCAGTAACATGCGCTTAATGTTGTGAATTAAACAAAACACTTAGTTCCCTCTTAGTTAGGTTTAGGAAAAAACAACTACTACGTTTCTGTAGTGAAAATGTGACTTGATGTTGTGAACATGGACCACGAACGATCAGCTGATTGTAACGTGTAACATGTTGGACTCATGCACCACCACTCCCTCCGCCCTGTGTGTCTCTTTTGCTCTTTAGACTACGTCACCACAGCACTTTCCCTGTGCGATTACTGTTGCTGGGGATGGGTATATATTGTAGTTAATGGAAAGCCCATGCGTCTCATACCGGCGCTTAAAGGTGCCTTGTGCAGCGGTACCGAACACAGACGGCTGTGACAAAGCATAGGTATTTGATGCCCTGGGAATCGGAACAGGCTTGGTGGTCGCACACACCATACCACGCCTGTAGCTGCCAGTAGCTCCTCACAAGACACCGATTGGGTCCGTGGTCTGGCAAGCCGGACAAAAACGCATTACTTGAAGTCTGACAAGATGGATTTTCGTGTGATATGTGATCCTTTCGTGATTTCATGGCTTTGCGAGAATCTAGCTGCCGTGCAAAGTAACATAAAATCCCTCAATATCTGAAAAGAGGAATATTATGACACACATTTTGATGACACCCTGACCATCCCACTTGCACCACATGCAGCCATCATCTCCATTTGCTCAAAGACTATAGGTGGCACAGCAAAAATGACACAGCCAATTAATTGTTGCACCACCCTCAGGACAATCTTTACTGTCCCAGTTGTGGTAAGGATTTAGGTCATTGTTTACTATATCTAAACGCTATATAAATGCAAGTCCATTTTACATTTGGTTAATTTAGTTATTGCCCGTTTGTGTTTGTCATCCTCTGCCCTCGTGGAGTTCAAGATGAGGGATATTGTGACACTGCTGCACGGCAATTGATAGAATGAAAGAAAACAGCAATGTTTGAGATTTTACTTTATTCACTAAGCTTTTTATATGATAGCAGCTGATGGCTCAAAATCAATATCAGCCCCAATAGTTATTGCACTTCTGCAAGGCTTCGTTGCTTTCTTATAACAGACAACACTTTGCTCGGTTTCAGCTTCTTTCAGGTCTGTTGTGCTGAACAAAGACGTGGAGTGAACAAGGAGAGATTGAGGACTACTATTGGACCGCCTTTGTTTGGCGTGGGGGGAAAAGCTGGTATTACCAGCAGTGCAATGTGTCTGATAAGAACAGAGCTGCCCATTCTACCCTGAGGAGGACGGATCAGACCACCTTGGGTCAATGCTTCCCTTTTCTGTTTCCTCTCCAGAAAAAAAGAAGCTTTTCTATTCTTTTTTTCTTCCCCTTCCTGTTGTGTCAGATCACAGGCAGATCCGCCTCGACCCCCAGAGACACAATTACCTGTCTTTCCTATTCCACCTCACCCTCTGCTCCTCCTCCTCCACCTTCAGTCACTTCACAGACAAGTCGATCCGTGCTGGAGGCTCACAAATCCCACGTTACCGCCTCTAAGAACATGAGACTTCTTGCATTCACTACTCCTGTTTCAGTTCAGTGAGAGGCCAGGCCGGAGGGAGATGAATAAGTCCTTTGACTGTCCATTCACAAGGCATAACGCTGGCTAAAAAGAGCAACAGTATCACCCCACTTGAGTCGTGAGAAACACCATTAAAAAATAGGCGTGTGTGCTTTAAAACATTCAGCCCTGTTTTGATACAAATGGAAATGTCTATAGTCATCCGCTGTCTGAGCCAGACATGAGCTTGAGGCAGAGGACCTCCAGGCGGAGGCCCTGCAGCGCGGCACTCCAAACCCCCTCAAAGAGATGCTCAGCGAGGCCACAGCACAGTCCGTTATCTCCCAAAAGGAGTCATTATCCAGAGTCCCGCTGAGCGGGAGAGAGCAGGAAGAGGACCAGAGCGATGCCAGGACTCGTGGAGTCCTCCACCTCCCGCGGTCTCATGCTTTCTGCTGATGGATTGTGACATGAACACTGGTCTTACAAAATGTTTAAATCACCTGCAGGGTAAAATCCAGATGTAGGCTCCCTAAATCAAAGTAAAGATCAAGCTAATGATGAAGACGGGAGACACAAGAACATGGGATTCTGCAAACGGGCGTGTTCACACACAGTGCACCAAGAGCAATGAACAGCAGCCACAAAGCTTTTTTTACAACAGGTGCTGCACTCTGTGGTTTTTAGAGCGCGGTGTTTCCAGAGAAAGAAATTCTGAAAATGTCACATCAAGCACCTTTTCCTCAGCCCATCAGTCATGACAAAACAGGTGGTTTAATTTTTTGTTTCACAAAAAGGACAAATGAAGATGTTTTAGTCAAAGAAAAATGGAAATGGGAGCAAATCCTGCAGCCAGGTTCCAACATCTTGCGGAAAGCCTGAAACTAGAAGAGAGAAGGCTCTGCAGCAACAACAACAACAACAACAGCAAAAAAAGAGTGAACACAGGTACACACTAAGAGAACAGATATACAGTCAGTTGTGTACGTGCACAGATACAAAAAAAAGCACCTGAGGGTAAACTGTATAACTGTACACAAACACCTCCAGCTAAAAGCAGTCCTGCTATCAGCCGACTACAGAGGCTCTTCCAAACAGCTTAAAGGATATTAATAAAAAACTGGTGGCGGATACAGCCGGGAAACATGCAGATATCTGAATTTAAACTAATAAAACTCTTAAGTGCATACACTAAGGCTGCCTTGGCTGAGCAGACTCAGAGCTGCAGGAGTTTATTTTTTGTTTCCCAAGGTACTCTGAGGTATTTCAGGAAGGAGAGAGACTGTGGAGTTTTTTTGGAAGTCATTTTCTAATACATCAGACCGGCACATACAAGTACTTCGCAAAGAGTCAAGGCCACGCCCTCTTTTGGGGAATAGAAAACCAAATCTCCCATAGGCTTCAATGCAATAGCCATGCTAGTCACTCATCATTTAGCCATTTACCACACTGACAGTGAATATTCACGTGTCGTATGTGCCTCAAATCTCAGTGCAAAAGCCTCGGTTAATCCACTACAGCAACCTTTTGACATTTTCTCTCCTGTGACAGCAAGTTTCTTTCCCCCATAAATCCTCTCTATTATATTTCCTTTAGGACACAGCAGGGAAACATATCGGAGATCTTTTTTTTGGATTTATTGTTGGTGCAACCAACTACATAGCAACTCTTCGGCATAGTGTTATTACTAATACCGGTTTGTTTAAAGTAGAAGTTTGACATGTTTCAACTTCTTCTGATTACGCTCTTACCGTCTATGAGGGACACGGGATTGTTTTCCCCTAAAAGGGGGTGTGGTCATAGGTGACGTATTGCCGGTCTGATGTATATTTTGAGGGACACACACAAAGTGCCATCCTCCTCCATTGTACTGGGATGACTGCAGATGTTTCAGAGACCCATATCTCAAAACCTTGGCACATGAAACTGAAAATATCTGAGTGGCCAGACAACACCCGCGGGGTGAGTTAGAAAATACATTTTTAGTATTTTGGGTGAACCGACCCTTAGGGAGGGGGAAAAGCATTTTAAGCACCCTTGCACAGGATTTTGACTTGGCAATAAAGGAACACACAAAAACACATCACGAGCTTTAAGCCTGGTGTGAGGCAGCCGCTGGGGGGGGTTCAGTGGTAATTTACAGCTGTGTTGGTTCTGCCTCCACTGGCTCCAGTCCAGACCCATCTGAGCTGTTCAAATAAGCTCCTTATTATCATGTCTGAGGGAGAGGAAGGCAGGGGAATAACAGCACAGAAATACTGTACGGTGGCCATTAAGTGCTGAGCCGTGGTGCTGCCAGCTCAAAGAGGAGCTCTCGGTCCCGTTCCGGTTAGAGGCGAAGGCGAGGTAGTAGTTTAGTGAACGGTATCTGCACAGGAGGAGGTTTATATTTTTTCACATCATAGTGGAATTATACCATGACAACAAATGCAAATGTCTGAAAGAGATTGAGGTGGAAGTTTGAAAAAGTGTGTAACTTTACAAGAGAAACTGGGGTTCATACGACCTATTTTGTGGTTTAGGTGTGAGGACTTGGTGCTTGACCTCACATGATGCAGTGGTGCAGTGCAAATTAGCGGCCAAGATACACAACAGAGTCTGCAGCGTGGTGTTGTCATTAGAGGCAGAGCCCTGTTCTAGTTAAAAAGGCCACCACAAACCGTATGTCTTCATCAGAGTCATGTTTTTAGTGATACAAATAAAGCTTTAAAGTCATACTTCACTCACAAAATGTCAATTATTTTTATCAATTACTTACCCCGTGTTACCTTGAATTCTTGAAGGAAATGTTGTTTTTCTCACATGCCTCTACGGCGAATGGAGAATAAAAAGAAAATGGTGAAAAGTCTTGATGAACTGAAGTGAATGGAGGCCGTGTTAAATCATACTATTATGTGATTAAGTGTTTTAAAGGTGCAGTGTGTAGGATCTGGCGGTATCTAGCGGTGAGGTGTGGAGATTGCAACCAACTGAAGCCTCTCCCGTGTGCCAAGCGTGTTGGAGAGCCACGGTGGCTGACATGAAAACCCTCTCTAGAGCCATGTGGATCAGAGCCAGTGCTGAGTGTAACTGTACATGTGAAGTGAGTGGTGAAGCAAGAGAGAGAGCGACGGCGACAAGAGCGAGTAACGTTATGTTGTTGTGTGAAACAAATAAACATAAACTCAACCCAACTCCCTATGTCGATATAAACAGCTTATTCTAAGCTAATGGAAACAAGACAACTCTTATTATCAGGTGATTATACACTAAAGAAAACATTCTTATTAATAGTATAATCCATTTTTGCCGATAAATCCCCCTAAATGTTACACACTGGTCCTTTTAAATAACGATGTTTTAGCGAAGATGAATGTGTTTGGGAAGTAGTGAGCATACGACTGGATAATTGAGACTTTGATTATGCTGCATGAGTTGTGTGAGAGTTTGTAAATTAATGTTTCAATGCAGTTTTGCTGTTGTTAAACACAGACACAGGAGGAATGTGAGAAAAACTAAGTTTTCTTCAAGAATTCAAGGTAATGCAGGGTGAGCAATTGATACACAAATGGTCCTTTTGTGGGTGAAGTGTTCCTTTAAGTCACCAGACAGGCAGTAACAGTAGCAGCACTGCATTCTTCTCTCTGTGTGAATGTCTCTCCGTCAGCAGAATGAAGACAACAGATGAGTAACTCGTCTCTGCTTGTTGCGTCTGAGCTGGTCACCGTTCAACAGGAGTCTACTAATGGACAGATATGACTCACCTACCTCTCCTCCCAGCATCCCTCCATACTGTACACCCCCCCATCCAACGCTCTGCTGGGCCTGAGTCACACTGGAGCCTCCTTTCCTCTACTACTCTGATCAATGCTCAGTACGATTAAGAGGCACAATTGCAAAACACAAAGAGCTGTCAGAGTGCTGCTGGAAGGCATTTAGCCACCCTGGTGTGTACACTGCAGGGCAAGCTACCCCCAAGGCCAATTTAGTTTTTAAATAACAGTAAGCAGCTTTTGCTTCTTCTCTTTATACCTCGTATCACAGTAAAATGTGGAAAGAATCACACATTGATAATCTAATAATAAAATGGAAACTCAGCTCACACACAGAATACAGAAAATGCTGCTGCTTGGCTCTGTCTGGGTAAACATTCAACCGTGCCACGCTTCTGGATACAACTTCATCACAGACAGTTTGTGTTCAACATGCTCTACAATGAGTGCTTTTCATTCAGCTAATTATTCTCCCTCCCAGCTTCGCTCCCTCGTCCTCCAGCCCGACCTGCAAATCTATTGAGGTCCACTTATCATCGAGGATGTTTCAACTATGCAAGGTCTGTTTAGTGACTGGTCTGATCTGATGGGACAGTAAAACGAATATCAAAGAGTATAGAAGCAAAGAGGCAAAACTCTGTACTGTAAGCCTGTACTGTGGTGGATGTATTAACGTCTCTGTTCCCAAACAACCGGCTATCGGCCAGTAGCTAGTAGCACTAGTAGCATGACATAAACAGAATTTAATGGAATTGTAGGCTATTTACTAACACGCAGGTTCAAAACGACAGGGCACATCCTCTTATATACTCACCGGCCACTTTATTAGGCACACCTGTTCAATTGCTTGTTAACACAGATAACTAATCATCCAATCACATGGCAGCAACTCAATGCATTACGTCATCTAGACGTGGTGAAGACGACTTGCTGAAGTTCAAACCGAGCATCAGAATGGGGAAGAAAGGGGATTTAAGTGACTTTGAACGTGGCATGGTTGTTGGTGCCAGACGGGCTGGTCTGAGTATTAAACTGCTGATCTACTGGGATTTTAACGCACAACGATCTCAAGGGTTTACAGAGAATGGTCCCAACAAGAGAACAGATCCAGTGAGCGGCAGTTGTGTGGACGGAAATGCCTTGTTGATGTCAGAGGTCAGAGGAGAATGGGCAGAGTGGTTGGAGATGATAGAAAGGCAACAGTAACTCAAATAACCACTCGTTACAACCAAGGTATGCAGAATACCATCTCTGAACACACAACACGTCCAACCTTGAAGCAGATGAAGACCACCCGGTACTAGCAAGGTGTACCTAATAAAGTGGCCGGTGAGTGTATATCCATGGTCTGTGGTCTATTGGACATCTGTTTTGGAGGTCCTTCACATGAAAGGTTTGAGATTGCTCTCAAAATCTCTAAATTTTTCTAACTTCCATTTATGTCCATCGTTCATTTTAGGCTTTCTGGGAAGCAGCAAAAAAAGTGTAGTGTAGCTCTGCTGCTGGGCGCTGGCGTTGCAATGGAACGTGTAATTGCTTTTCACATCTTAGCAATATGCATTCTTTGACTGTATATAAACACTCACTGGCCACTTTATTAGGTACACCTGTTCAACTGCTCGTTAACGCAAATATCTAATCAGTCTTTCACGTTACCGCAACTCAATGTAAGCACATAGACATGGTCAAGACGATCTGCTGAAGTTCAAACCAACATCAGAATGGGGAAGAAAGCTGATTTAAGTGCCTCTGAACTGGGCATGGTTGGTGCCAGATGGGTAGAAACTGCTGATCTACTGGGTGTTCACGCAAGAGAGAATATCCAGTGAGCAGCAGTTCTTTGGGTTTAAAATGCCTTGTTGATGACAGAGGTCAGAGGAGAATGGCAAGACTGTTCCAAAACAGTGAATCGATCTATAATCAGCACTGGAACGGCAGTCAGTACTTACTTATTTCTACACATTTTAGGTCAGCACAGCCTCATGATTCATTGCAATCTCCTCAAAATGACGCTGGACTGAGCGAGGATGCCTCGGTTAGTAAATACATCTCCTCCGTAATCCACAGAACACATTTCTGTAGCCAGTAGTTCCAAAGAAAAACTGTTCATAGTGAGTTGCAACTGCACTTTCAATCTCCACAGGGCAGCTTTGTGTCAGGCAGTTACGCTCTCTCCAACCTCAACCGCTGCTGCTACAGTGCGCTGCCCTCAAAGGATTACTCCAAGAATGTATATATTCATTATAAAATACTAACTGAAAAGTATGAAGTCTTGTGTTTTGCAGAGGTCAGCAGCTGCTGTCAAACAATTGTTGCTTCCACGGCCAAGCTTCAGAGCTATATGTGGAGATGATGTATTCAGTAACGATGGAGAAACTATACGTTTAAGAACATACTGAGTGAGCATATGGTCCGTGGGTCAGAGTGGATTAAGCTGCAGGAGTGGTTTGAGAGGATTTAATGGATGTTTGGATACTTTTTAACTCTAGTTTGGCCTGACTGAGTGTCGACGTTGGGATGCACTGTGAATCCAAGCTACTGCTGTAGTTTTTCTTGAAGGAGCAAGAAAAAACTGCAAATTCCTGAAACTAAAATGCTCCAGGGCAAACAGCAGAAAACTAGTAACACCACCGAAGAAGAGCCGTCTTCTCCTCCTCTCTGGGTAAATAAATCTTTAAAAAAAACAATATGTGTGAATGTTGTTCATTTATATTCTATTTTATCTAACACATCAGAGGGAGAGATTGTGAATGAATGAGAACCGCGGCTCATTCTGTTTACGTCTAATCCGCTCTGCTCTTATTCTGATGGTTTAAGCACTGTGTCGTCTACAAGCGAGGCAAACAGAAAGCAACAAGGGGAAGGAAACATCCGCTACAGATGTCTCTAACAAGACTTATGTGGGAAAAGGGCTGAATGGGATAAGGGTATTGATTTTTATCTACTTCAGTGAAGCCATAACAGCCCACAGGGAGCACTCAAACACAGAACACAAACACACATATTTGTTCCTTCCCTTTTTTTTTTCCTCATTTGTCCTTTGTTCCATTTGTCTTTTGCTATTAAAAGTTTGCAAGTAAAAATAAAAAAAAACAGAAGATGAATGCTTGCAGCCAGTTTCCAGTGGTGTAAAAAGGGTTCTGTTTTATATTAGAGGCTAAAACAAGACATATGTTAGCGCTGCATGATGCGAGTCTGGACGTCATGACACTGACTTATTGGCACATTAATGTCATGTGGGAGTTAAACCAGTTCCCTAACTCAAAGCAACATCCAAGTCCTATGACGGCTCCAATATATAGACCTTTATAATAGCGATTTGCAATCTGATTAGGCAAAGATCAACATCAAACCATTTGTATCGGGTGTGATCGTGTTTTACTCCCCAGCCTCCTGCACAGGCGTTGCACTGAGGTATAGAGAGAGAGCTACACAAAGTCGTCAAGGCAATGCAACCCTAAGTGACGAGACTGATGTTAAACAAGTCCTGTGTAATAAAATTATTAAACAAGTTTACCGAATTAGATGACAACACTTTTTGTTTTGTAATAACCCTCCAGATTTTCAGCTCTGATGCCCCTAGTGGCAGGACTACATCATTTGTCACTGCCTTCCAAAATCATCACAAATTAACACTACAAAAATAAAAAAGTTAAAGAGGACCTATAGTGCTAATTTTCAGGTGCATACTTGTATTTTGGGTTTCTACTAGAACATGTTTACATGCTGCTTTAACGTGAAAAAAAACACTTAAATTTTCTCCGACCGGCTGTGCTGCAGCTCCTCTTTTCACCCTCTGTCTGAAACGCTCTGTTTGAACTCCATAATAGGTCCTCTCTAAGACACAAGCTTTTATCCAAAGCACTTTGCAATGTGGCTCTTATTCACACACACACTCACACACACACCATTTGACAGCGAGCCACCGTGCGAGGTGACCTGACCATCTTTGGGAGAAATACGGGGTTCAGTGTCTGGCCCCAAAGACACTTCAAAACACTCGGAGCAGAGGAGTCGGGGATCCGACAGCGAACCCCGTCCTGACCTGCTCTTCCTCCTCCAGACTAACTGACTAACTGCTTTCTGGGACTCCCTCCATCTGAAGACTTTGTTGCTCTATAACGTCAGCCAGAGCAGGATTACAACCTCAAATACCTGACATGTTTGACAACCTACCAGGACGATCCTGCACTATACCCACTTCATGTCTAAAAACCATGAACAAAACCAAATTTGATATCAAGTTCACATCTTTTCTTTTTTAGTCGACAACTTTGGAAAACCTTGAGAGTCTACAACCACCATTCAAACAGAACAAAGACTGTTCAGCATGAAACACTGTTCCAACACAACTCAGAAATGAAGATACATTATATAATTAGCCTTTATGTTATTGAAATCAGGAGGGATATTAAAGACAATCTATGCTAAATGTTCTCTCAGGATGATATCAAATGCAGTTTGATCCGCATCACAAAGTGCCTGAGAGTTAGACATTACATCTTTTTAATATATATATATATATATATATATATATATAACACAGTACCACAAAAGCATTCTTAAGGAACAATAACTGAGGACTCTTAAAAAAGGGAAAATTCAATACAAAATGAATTGAAAAAAAACAAACTGATTTTTGCAGCGACAGTGAGGAATGTATCCATGAACCTTTTTCAAAAGAGAAAAAGGAGAACAACAAACTTGTTACATCAAAATTGAGCCATGAATCACAGTTACGTAGTTGCTATCCCAACGATCAGTTTATCCTTACATCAGTCAATAGTGCAAATAGCCAATGGTAGGCTTGGTTGCTCCCCCATGGCACCAGCTACAGACCAGATATTGAAGGGCACTAACATCAATTAAAACATGACCACTAAATGAAACAGTTGCTTATCATAAAGGGGAAATCATATATGCCATTGCTAGATGCAGTACATCCAAGTTTAATAATATACCTAGCAAGTTAAGTTAAGATAAGATAAGATAAGATAAGATATACTTTTATTGTCCCCATGGGGAAATGTTTCCTGGACTCCGTCCAACTGCAGTTACAAGCACTAAATGAAAACAGCATCAACAACAATAATAACCGATTCCACACAAGACAGGGAAACAGTTTCACAGAAACAGATGTTTCAACACATACACAGTCCACGTACATAATGCCACATACTATCACACACACCATGGCAGGTATTGCACCCAGGTAGTGTACTGCACCGTCCACCGTCTTGCCCATATTGCACAGACAATAGCCCAATATCACACAGATACAACACATTGCACTGTCCCAATTTAACATATTGCACTGTCATTATGTTAGCTTTAAGTTAACAAGACTAAAGTGACTTTACAGGAGATGAAGCACCTACAGTATAACCTCTTGCCATTCTATGCCTCTATCTGTCTTAAGGGGCTGCTGGAAATCTCAAAAATGACTGATTTAATTCAGTCTACAACTACACCATAAGCTAAATAAACCAATAAAATCTTAAACTGGGTCGACTGATTGGACATTTCCATGCTTTATTAAGGTAGTTTTACAAAACTAAGCTGCCATGCTGAACCTGAGAGGAGCTGTCCATGGTGCTGAACCTAAGAGGAGCTGTCCGTGGTGCTGAACCTGAGAGGAGCTGTCCATGGTGCTGAACCTGAGAGGAGCTGTCCATGGTGCTGAACCTGAGAGGAGCTGTCCATGGTGCTGAACCATGTCACCTCTGTTTACATTTATTTCTATATTTAATACTTCTAGTGTAACACTTCTGTTTATATTTATTTATTTATTACATCTACTTTACCTGTTTTGTATTGCTTTATATAACTGTGTGTGTTTTATACCTGTTATATGTTTTATCTGCCTCGTTTAGTCTTGTCAAGTATTTGTTTTAAAAAGCACTGAGCAGAAACTGTGAATCTCGTTGTATTTAATACAGTGACAATAAAGCTTTTTATTCTATTCTAAAAAGAACATGCATGTAAATGGAAGAAAACAATAAAAAAGTAATTAATGTTTGTTGTGTCAATAAAACAAACAAACACATTAATAACAATATACTGCAATATCAAAAGATAAATGTAAAAAAAAAAAAAAAAAACATGAAGTAGAGGAGTAAATAAAAGGCAGAGTGTGAGTTACATCTATTATGTGTTGTTGTTGTTGTTGTTGTTGTGGTTGTCTCTTAGGCTGTGACATGCACTGACAGATCCTGCAGCTTCTATGTCGATGACACTATTTTCTCCAAGTAGATGTTGTGTTTTATTTTGGTCAGAGAGGGAATCAAAATCTTGGAGTTTACATTTAATTTTTGTAAAGAAATTCCTAATTTCTTCATATGTGCTACACATTGTAGCAGGAAATGTGTCTCTGTCTCCACCTGTCTCTGTGGACAGAGCTGACAGCCTGTCTTCTCTAGGCAGCCTGCAGGTCTGCACTATTTTGGGCATTATTTCACACTGATTGTGTGTATAATTGTTTTTACTACACGGATGCAGCTCGTTTATATCTACTTGAAGGAGTTAAATGCGGGTTAGAGTAGAGTAAACGCCTTTAAATGTACTTTAATACCGTCCTACATTAACTACAGTTAGAGTTTGCTCTGAGCACAATACTCGGTGGTTTCCTATCAGATGATAGCCTCCCTGTTGGGTGAGTTTGATTTGTTTACCCTTTTGGCCCGCGGGTGTACTGTGTTGAAGGGATTAGTTTAGATTCGTCGTTTCCCTTTACCCCCGCCCGGCTGAACGGACATAATAGACGTATCAGACGGTACATTGGGTTTTCTAATCGAACACACCCACTAGATCGTTGCGCGCTGACCGGCACTTCGTTTTTAAATGGTCTAGAGGAGCTCGTTGATTGGTGGAGACCACAGTCATATGTTATGATAGTTCAGCTGTTTATGTTTTAATCATTTTAATAATAATATATTTATTAATTAATGTACTGACTCTGAACGTCTCTAGCATAATGTATAGCCTTTATAATATAGTAAAATACTATATCTTGCCACTGTTTTAATTAATTATTTTTTATTAGTTATATTATATTATTATTAATTATATATTATTATTAATTATTATATTATTAATAATTATATATTATTAATTATTATTATATTACAGTTTTAATTGTTTAATCATATATTTTGTTGTGCATGAGGCCACAAAATACTTTATTTATCTATACACTGGGGAGTAGCCATTTTACCTGAAAATCCTCTTATTAAGGTCTGTTTAAATATGTTTTAAATATGTATACTGGTGTTAATGATAATCATGATATTAAAAAATTAAATATTGACATCATGTTAATAATACATATATGATCATATTGTGTAAATAATCCTTTTTATATATACAGTTATGGTTACAGACTTTCTCTCTCTCCACCTGTCATATTTTGAAAAACTACATTGAAGAAATGTCCATCAGCAGACTATGAGATGAGTTTATAGGAGTTAGTGGAGTGCAATGCATGACCAAATAGACAGTTTTTTTGTTTTTTTTGCATAATTCACTTTTATATAAAGCCCTATTATAATAGGACCGAGTAATAAAAAAAATCAAAATATTTCCTATTTTAAAATAAAAAATGTTAAATGATTATAAAGCCTTGGGAGGAGGCATGTTGTCTCTCGAGTGCCTTCTAATTATGTCTGATTTATAGTCATGATAATCTGGCATTTTAATATAATTAAATTATGGATCAATTTATTTCAGCAAAAGAACATCATGTGAGGGAAAATTTCCTGGTGATGGACATAGGGGTGTTACGATATAACGGTATTGACAACCATGATATTTAAAAATGAAATATTGATATAATGTTAATAATACACATATGAATATTGTGTAAATTATCCAGAGTCTCTTAAATCATTTTATATATACAGTTATGTTTACAGATTCTCTCTCCATCTCCCTTGACTGTAATCCTTTTGCCACAAAAGAGACAAAATGCACAATAAACAAAGTTTTTTTCTCAAATTTTCTCAAGATATCACGATAATATCTTTGTCATGAATTCTGGTGGCCACAATAATCGTGTAGTGAAAATCTGATATTGTGACAGGCCTAGTTTAATACAGAATTGTATAGCATATATTAGCCTACTGTTGTTTTTCATCTTTGTTCACACATCTACATGCTGTTGTACACTGTCTGACATTATCTATAATTTGTTCACATTGTTTGTTAAAGTGATCCAAAGTTGTCTGTTTATTGAGGTTGTCTATTGTATCCGTTTATCTGTTTTGTCTGATAACTTTGTCTTACTAATATTGTTTGCCAATCTAACATTATCAATCACATAATCACACTTTTTTTTGTTTTTTTTTAAATGAGCAACGGTTGTATCATCTGCTGATTGAAGTACGTCCTTCCCCTTCATGTGTTTCACTGATTTGAATGTCCCTGTTCTCTGTTTCGTTTGAACTTCCCCTTGGTGAATTTTGGACAGACTATAACGGTCGGGTACACATGACAGGTGTCTTTCACGGTCAACTGTGCATATTTAAAGGCGCTCAAGATCACTCTAACAAAAAACTCTGGACCACCACAAGCTGTTTGGTCTTGAGTTTTATGTATAGAGTCATTTTGAATACATTTCTCACTAAGCATATACAGCCTTGACCTGTTCATGTAAAATGATGCACATTTGCACAACTGCTGTAATCCCACATGTATTCTCCAATGCCCATTTTTATAGTATTCCTAACAAAATACTCTACATTCATAATGGCTTTTATGTTTGAAAATGCACAAAGGGAAGCAAACAGCTCCTTCACCATCACTCACAGTGTTGCTACTGGTTTGATGGGGTTCAGCTGACAGGGTGCGGGCAGAGCCTTAAGTTGATAGGTGCACACACAAAATAACGATGACTACATCACAATAGGAGATCAGCTAGCTGCCACGAAAATAATAAAGGTCTGTCAAAGCATGAAATCATGACATCTAGTGTCAAAGAGTAGACCTACATCTTAAAATAATGAGTGGAGGTTGATAATGGCTGACTCACCCAGGCTGTAAACTGTTTTCACAAGGAGTATTTCTTCAGTGAGTATTATGTGCAGGTAACAGTGAGGTCTTCTGTGGATTAGCCAGAGAACTCACGACATTGTCTTATGAAAGAGATGTCGGAGGACCTGATTTTTTATCAACAGTGAGTAACTTGTTTAGGGCTGCAACAAATGATTGTTTGCAGTATTTAGCAATCTATCGAAAATGTTTTCAGTGAATTGATTAACTTATAAAATAGTGAAAAATGCCCATCACAAGTTCACAGAGCCTCACCTATCATCTTCAACCAGCTACTGCTTGACCAAATATATAAAAACAAAAAATATTACATTTACAATGATTAAAAAAAACAAAGTAAAGCAATAAATACTCATATTTGTGAAGCTGGAATTAGTGAATGCTTTGTAATTTCAAGTGACTTTAAAGAATCATCTATTATCAAAATTGTAATTTACTCAATCAATAGTCAATTTATGAATCTGATCTTTTAAATTTTTGTATTTTTATAAATTAAACAAACCCTAATTTGTGTTAGGATAGATTTTCATCTCATTAATCTCACAATAATTTTTTTATTGGTTAAAAGACACTGAGATGAAAGAATTTACATCACATTATCCAGGAAACAGCTGCTGCAGAATAGTATTCAACATCTGCGTCCCAAAAACATCTTTAATAGAAGAGCTCATACTGTTGTCGGTATGATAGAGGAGAATGAGAGTGAGTGACACAGTCCTGTTATCATCATAAACAATGTACACATGACAGTATATGTAAGTGCGTGTGAGTGATGGATTAGGTTGGAGTCAACTCGGGGAATAAATCCAAAAAAATGCATAGCCTGTCAACACATTTTTTAAAGTTCATGTGGGCTCAAATGTGCATTTAGACTATGCATGATTCACCCTCTCCAAAGCGACGTAGAAACTTTTCTTGTCATCCAAACAGTGCCAGCCAATTGGTCCGATCTCACAATCTGCACAGATGAGATACTTGATTCTGCCCACGTCCTTAGTGAACCCCACATTCTCAAAAGTGTACATGTCATCCACAAACCAGTGGGCGGTCAGAGTGTCCCCGTCCACTGAGCCCTCTGTGGTGCTGAGGCCGCTCTTTTTCCGCATGGATGGTAGGAACAGCTGGTGGGTGAAAACACAGCCTCAGATGACACGAAAACACATCTGAAGAACTCAAAATCAGTAGTACAATAGGAGTTTTGGACTTATATACATGAACAGATTGCCATGTATTCATGTCTTTCTTTTTACATAGTTAGATCTAGCTGGAACAAAGATATATAAAAATCAGACTACATCACTCTGGTCCCCAGAAACCTCCATTGGCTGGCTACATGTTGCTTTTCAACATCCTCATCCTGCTACACAAAGCTCTAAACGGCCAAAGCATACTGTATATTGTGCTCTCAGTGTATAAACCTTGCAGATCTCTCAGGTCACAAGGCACCAATCTCTTTCATATTCCTTCAATGTTTTTAAAAGTCTGGTGCGGGTATATGTAGCATTTACACACTTAAATAATTGAACAGTCTGCCTGCTGATCTTAGACTATAATATGATCATTTAAAAGCCTTGAGAGCTTTTTATTTGGATTAGCATTCTCCTAGCAATTTGCTGATGTCTTAGCATTGTTGCCTTTGTATGTATATACTGTGTATATATATATATATATATATATAAATATATATATATATATATATATATAATGTATGTACGTAGAGGTGCAACGATGAATCGACTAGTTGTCAACTATTAAAGCATTTTCTGATAATTTATAGACTAAACAACTAATCGATTAATCGAGAAAATAATCAACAGATTAATCAACAATGAAAATAATCGTTAGTCGCAGCCCTATAAAAAGTCATCCATTTAAAATGTAACTTAAATAAAAGAACTCTTGTATTGTAAGCAAAATGTATTTAAAATGCATAGTTAGTATATGTTAGTGTTATACTATCAAATATTATCCCACTAGATTATTATTGCTGATGCATTAATATGCAAGTAATATTTTTCAGTTGTAGTTGGTCGAGGTGAAGCTGTTAACTACTTTATAATATATTGGGTAGCTTAATCTATAACACTGCATCATATATTAGAAATGTACCATATGTTTTGAATGTAGCATTGTAGCATAGCTTTGTTTGTAAATGTATTAGTAAATTCAGCCATCTAATAAATCTAGTGGAGTAAAACTACAATATTTCCTCTATGAACAGTATTGGAGTTCATGTATAGTAGCATGAAATAGACATAACCTACTTAAGTTATGTACCTAAAAACAACACCGAGGCCAACACCGACAACACCAAGGCCCTCTACAGGAAGGGACAGAGCAAACTGTTCTTCCTGAGGAGGCTCAGGTCCTTCAACGTCTGCAATAGGCTGCTGCAGATGTTTTACCAGCCTGTAGTAGCCAGCGTCCTCTGTTTTGCTATGGCATGTTGGGGGGGGTAACACCAACTCAAGGGATGCCAACAAACTAAACAGGCTGGTGAGGAAGGCTAGCTCTGTAGTTGGATCTGAACTGGACGATCTGGAGGTGGTGGCAGAGGGGAGGATGAGGAGGAAGCTGGACGCTATCCTGGTGAACCCCTCCCACCCCCTCCATGATGAGCTAGTCATGATGAGGAGCACCTTCAGCCACAGACTCATCCCCCCTCGGCACAACACAAAGCGCCTGGGTCAGTCCTTCATGCTGGTAGCCATCAGGCTCCACAACCAAGGCTGACCCCCACACGAAAACTATGAGGACCTTAAACTTAAAAAACACACTATCTGGACTATCTGCATCTACAGTATCTGCACTACTTGCAACCACCTCTCCTAACCACTGGTGCACTTTAAACTTTAAACTTAATTACACTACATCCCACATACCATTTTATATACTGTACATATTACATATATTTATTGTACACTACATTTTTTTATTTTCGGACAATACACGCTATGTTCATTCACTATGTATATTCTGTATCTCTATTTATTGTTTTTATAATTTTTTTGTACACCTGTACTTCTCCTGCGCTTTGCTGGTTTGACACCTGAATTCCCCCCCTGGGATTAATAAAGGTTCATCTATCTATCTAAAATTTGCACTTAGTTATAGTACTTGAGTAAATAGATTGTTCCACTGGTTTTATTATCATGTAAAGTATCTTGGATGAAATGGTGCTGTACAAAAACTAAGCCGTTGATTTATATTACAGGACAGACTGGATTAGGTTGGGGTCAACTCGGGTAATAAATCCAAAAAAATGCATAGCCTGCCAACAAATGTGCATTTAGACTATGCATGATTGAAACTACAGTATTTCCTCTATGAACAGTATTGGAGTACATGTAAAGTAGCATGAAATAGACATAGCCTACTCAATTTATGTACCTAAAATTTGCACATAGGTACAGAACTTGGGTAAATAGACATAGTTGCATTGTTCCACTGGTTTTACTATCATGTTAAGCACCTTGGATGCCATACAAATACAATACCGTTGATTTATATTACATGACAGACAGACAGACAGATTAAACACCAATATATCAGCCCTCTGATGTGAGCCCATCGCCCTTATGTCAGACATCATACCTCTTTCTCTGCTAACACAGCCATCCCCGGGCACAGCACCTTGGATCCGCAGCGCTGACACACCACAGTCTTGCTGTTCTTGCCGTCCTCGGAAACCAGGTCGGACCGGTCCGGGGTTTCTTTGGACTCTTCACTGTTGTCCATCTCGATAACCTGACAAACAAACAGCGGGATTCTCTGTGATCTACATGCACTGAAGGCTAAACGACACACAGTTATCTACCTCCAGGACTGAACCGTAATGACGACTAACTGATGGGCTAACTGTGAAGATAGGGTGTTATCTTATGAAAATAAAGATGGGGCTCACAGAGAGAGAGAGAGAGAGAGAGAGAGAGAGAGAGCGAGAGAGCGAGAGAGAGAGTGGACCAGAACTACAAATCATCAGAACATTTGTAGTCCGGAAGTCCTCATAAAAGATACTCACTAATGTTTACATGCTTCATTAACATCCACTAAATATTAATTATGGCAATATTAGTCTGGGATATTTATCTTAAAGTGAAACCAGATGAACTTTAGTTTTAAAACCGACAATACTCTCATTAACGTTAAACCCCACCCCTCTTATTTATGCTAACATCTACTATAACATGTGAGCTAACAATGAATTAAACAGACTAAAGCTACATTGACGTCACGCATCCATAAGAATTAGATACACACACCTGATTAAAGTCAAACAAGACGTACCTAAATGTTGAAGTAAAACAATGCTGTCAATAAACAGTAACACAGACAGGTTAGCTAAAGGCTAGGCTAGCATACTAGCTGGTCTTGAAGTTTACAGCTGCTAAATGCTCTCGGTCAGAAACAACACGGTTGCGCTGTTTGGTTCCGACTTGAAAATAAATGAAATGTAGAAACTGATGATAAATTCCTTTTAATTGGTCTTTTATGGTCTTTAAAATAATTGCAGCTAACTATTTAAAATAGGAAGAGTTTTACAATACATTATGCTATATCTAGATATCTTCTTAAACACTTTTTATGATGGTCCGTGAAGATAAAATTGAATTAAAGGTCCCATATCGTGCTCATTTTCAGGTTCATGCTTGTATTTTGTGTTTCTACTAGAACATGTTAACATGCTATAATGTAAAAAAAAAACACATTATTTTCTTCATACTCTCTCTCTAAATATACCTGTATTTACCCTCTATCTGATGTTAGATGTACACTGCAACAGGAAATAAACTGGGACAAATCAATACAAACATAATATTTCCTTAAAAATGTTAGAGGAAAATGTTGTTCTTTTTTTGTTTTCTGCACAAGTAAATAGGGGCACACCTCGGATGTTACGCTTCAGCAAGACCGTTTAGGAAAAGCATCTAGAGATGAGATGATAGAATGTTTACGTTTAAAACCGTGTAATGGTCTAAATATTGTATATTTGTGACATCACAAATGGACAGAAACAGCTTGTTTAACTTGTTAGCTTGTTAAACCTGCTTTATAATGTACAAGACCTGAAAATCTCACTTTTTACAATATGGGACCTTTAAGCAATGGTGGTGAAATATCCACGTTATACCTCAATGTAAAATAGTCCACAAGTAAAAGCCCTTCATTAAAATGTTTAACGTTACCTTCATAAAAGTATGGAAGTATTACTAGCAAAGTGTACTTAAAGAGTACAAAATGTAAAAGCACCTATTATGCAGAGTGACCCTTGTCAGTGTTATATCAATCATTACATGATTTATTTTTCATTTCTGGTGCATTTTTCTATAAGCACAAGCTGTATTTTAATGTAGCTATAGCTGTCAAATAAATGTAACTGAGTAAAACATACAATGTATACAACACCCCACTATAATGTAGTGAAGTAGAAGTATAAAATAGCATAAAATGGTGTCCCCATGTTCTAACAAACCGTAGCAAAAGTGCCCTCTTGGATATGGTGACCAGACGTCCCGGTTTGTCCAGGACTGTCCCGGCTTGATCGGTATTGTCCCGGTTTCAAGCTGGGTGTCCTGAGTCCCGACAAATATCTGTGAAACACTAAAATGTCCTGGTTGTCAACATTCACTAGCAAATCGTCCCAGTATTTCACTATTTCATGATTAAAATAATATTTACTATACTGGTTTTTATACTTGTTTTCAGCGCTTATATAGACGTTATCAAGTTTTGTCCCACTCATTATGTAGTACCTAACAGTTATATATATATATATATATATATATATATATGAGCGTTTTACATGCGCTAATAAGTGCTGCAACATCCTGATGAGCCTGTGGTGCATGCATAAGCGCAAACATGTGCATGCATGAACATGTGGTACACTTAAGGGTCCCGGTTTGGGGGTTTGGGGGTTTGAAAATATGGTCACCCTACTTTTGGATGCCCCTGTGGTAGATAAAACATGATAAAATGCCCTATGACGCCCTTTCAGAGAAGAAACGCGATGAAGTACCCTCTAGGGTGGCCTTAAAACTGAGAAAACATGATGCAGTAGCATATAGGCTTCTCTACATGCTAGAAAACTTTCTGTGCGCTGGTGCCCTTTTTATTTTTTTGCCCTCAGATAGCCTGAGTCCTCCACTGCTTCCTGACGCCAGAGACTTTTGCACTGGCAGGACGCAGTCATTAGGAGAGGCTTTTTAAACTACTGGTGTATAATTTGTGAATATGGATGCAGAGTCTACTGACGTCACTGTTGACCACCTCACAAAAATGACCTATCAGACAATGTTTTGATTGATTGAATACAGCGAAAAAATGTCCATCAACAGACTATGAGATGAATTTATAGGAGTTAGTGTAGTGCAATGCATGATCCAAATAAGTTTTTTTTTTTTTTGCATAATTCACTATTATACATAGATCGTTGTGAAGTGGTTGTGAAGCCTTTAAGGGGTATGTTATCTTTCGAGTGCTTTCTAATTATGTCTGATTTATAGTCCTGATAGTCCGGCATTTTGATACAATTATGTTATGGATTAATTTATTTCAGCAAAAGAACATCATGTGAGGGAACATTTTCTGGTGATGGGATATTATTACAGCTGTGGTCCCATCCCACACATCTGTCTGCCGCTGTTCCTGATCTATGTAATCTCCAACCAGCAGCTAATCCCAGGAGATGAGGGAAATGATGACGAGCTGTTGTGCTGCCTCGTTTATGTGCTCGAAACACGGTAACTGCTGATGTCTACCATCCATTAAAACTGTTCTAAAGATAGAACATTATTTTAAATACTTAAATATTATGTAAACACAATTTCGTACGGTGATAAGACCACGAATTGTGAGACACGACTGACAATTGGACACCATGTTTGTACATGTGGAAAAAAATTTATTACAATAATTTTCCAAGTTTACCATTAATAAATATTTATGTTTACATTTCAGTGAAATGTATGATTTATCACTTTCTACACAGGACATTACACAAAGTCAAGAATACACATTGTTTTAGTCTTTGTAATAAAGCTCGAATAAGTTGATCTAGAAAAAGGAGTCTTAAACAGCAGTTGATACAACCTATCCATGGAGTTGTAAGTTCAATAATGATTCGATTGTATATAATATGGCAAGGAAAACAAGAAAAGTCAACATCTGGAAATCCTTGAAGCTCCCTTGACTGTTAAGATAGGCCGTTTTATTTAAAAACATTTCCGTTGGCCTAAGGCACAGGAATACTAAAAGTTTATATCAATCATACATAACACATTTTAAACCCCATACGGTGATTTAAAGTTTTGAATTTAATAGTATACACTAAGGTGCATTTGATATTTACACCTCTCATTGCATCTGAAATCTAGCACAAAAGAAATATCTCTAGCAGACAAAAACACAATTTGACCAATCCAGATCTGTACATTGTGCGTCGCCCAGGAACTATTACAAATTAATCAATGATGTGTTGTCTGACTGAAACACGATGGCAGGGGAGTTCTTTTAACTTCTACATGTTCAGCATTTTAGTCTTAACCTCAACTGAGCAGCTGGATTTTTACACAGCTGCATCTTTTCCGTGCCATTATGCAATTTGAAAGTCATTTGCTTCGGACTTTTGTCAATCAAAATGCAAAGGAACTCCAAAAATGTTGGTTTTAAGTTCAAAGAAAAACTGAAAAATCAGATTGTTTTAGTATCCAGCCTATTGATTTTTGATAATTTTGGTAAGAATTCTGATGAGCATTACGCTTTGTGTTACTCAGACACATTTATAGATCATATTTATAGGATTTAAGCTCAATGTTCCTTTCATAATAATGTATTTTATTTTGTTTCAATGTGATTTTAGATTGATTGACTGGGCCTTAAGAGTACAGTTCATGATTTATTGCAGAGCGGGCATGGGGTGGGTTCGTAGTGGTCCTCCAGGTTTCAGCACAAAGCCGCACAATCAGTGTCAGCAGTTAGAAAACATCTGGTGACATTTATACACACTTTATGTGTATACTTTCATCCTCCTAATACAAATGTGTGTGCAGGCCCTCAAGCACCTAAATGATCCTGGACTGCTCTGCATCTCACTCCTGGTGGACAGTACATTCATCCTCTAACCTGCATGGAAACTGGGAGGGAGGATAGGAATGGTTTACAGTATGTGCCCCCTGCTACAGCACAAATAATACTCTCCGTGCCCTTTGTGCAATGGTAACAGACTATATGAAGAGGTCGGGGTGCTAGTGAGCTTCTAAGAGGTGACCATCAGTTACAGGAATATACGATTTTGGTTAAAATCCCATTTTGACCTTACTTGAAAATGTAGACTTCAAGTTTCATAATTATTGAAGAAGTAGTGCCTGTTGAAGATTCCCTCCGTAGTTCAATGGCTAGTTAATGCTACTTTATTGGAGCAAAAAAGAGCCAAACAGAAAGACCACCAAAACCCAAACAAGATGTTAGCAAATCAGAAGTACAGAAGGAGCAATAAGTGACTATATTGAATTCCAGCAGCATTTTAAGTGATTGTGTGTGCGTGTGTGTGTGTGTATGTGTGTCTGTATCTGTAGGTATGTGTGGTGTTTGTGGAACTATAAAGAAAAGTATGAGTAAGTCACAGTCAGGCCTCTCAGAGTAGAGTGTCATCTGTGCACCCTCCCTCGAGGCCGTAACGGAACTCCTGCAGGTTGGAAACCCCGTAGAAATGGATGAATGCCGCTGCCACGACCAGAACATGAAAAATCTGATGAGAGTGGAACTAGAAGGAGAGAAAGAGATGTTTATGTATCAGTTTCATTCGTTATCATTTTGCCTGTCTTTGATCAAACAAAGAAAAATACATCAATTGTCTACAGCTGTGTCTGAAAACTGCTCCTTTGTTTGTTGTCAGAAATATTCACATTTGTTATCTGAAGGCCACTCAAAGCGTTTTTGATGTCCCTTACTCACGCATCTCACAGAACAGACACACTTCTGTGAACTCAACCTTTCAGTCTGTCTACTATTATATTTTATATTCTATATTTAGTTTTTTAATATTTACTTATTTATTATAGCTTTATTGTTTACTTACTTATTTATTATATCTTGTTTTGATTTTACTGATGCCTTGTTGTTTGCAGTCTCCTTTGCTGCTGTAACATTGCAAATTTCCCAGCTGTGGGACTAATAAAGGATTACTTTATCTTATTTTATATATATATCAATCCACACTGACTCTATGAGACGCACATTGGACAGAGACCCCGTGTGTTTTTTACGCTTTATGTCTATTTTTACTTGAAACATATCTATATTGATGGATCTAATGCTCCCAGTCTGTCTGTGCACTCGCCTGTTTCACTACAGGCAGATTCCCCTCATTGCTACGGTGGGCGGGGAAATAAAACCAATTAATCAATACATAGGCCTACAAACACTGTTGATTTCTTCCCATGGAGCTAACATGTAAACTATTTTGGTTCAGTAAATGTCTGCTGTCGGGGCAGGTTAGTGAGCTGCTGTCCACCCAGCTCCCCAGCAGCTGCTGCTGACAGACGGGCAGAGACGCTTGCGGAAGACAATCAGTGTGGATTGGATGACAGAACGCTTACGCACCGTTCACTTCTTGCTTACGTCTCGCTTCCAGTGGGGATTACCAGTAAGAAGCAAGAGTGACACACTGCACTGTGTTCATGTAAAAATGGCTAAACATGGCATCTTTTCCCCTCCATTATGGTGATTGAAGTATAATATAATTATTAGACAATTTTGTTATTTTTTGGGGGGAAACTAAACTGTTTGCACAACTAATCACCTGTTATGTAACATGAACACATGAAATACTAACCCAGATGTCACACTTTCCAGGAAAATAGCGTTCAGGGATCCTGGCTGCATACAGACCAGCACCAGTGATATACATGGCACCCATCAGGTAGAACCAACCCATCTGGCCGACTGTGGTGGCCTTAACAAAGCCCTCCTCGATGGTGAAGTGCATGGTGGGGACAATGCCGCTTAGTCCAAGACCCATGAACACACCTAAAAGAAGCATGGACTTCAGTTACTTTCAATTACTTTCAGTTACTTCAGTTACTAACATCTACATTACAATTCTAACCCAAAGCAAACATTACAGAGAAAAAGTGCACATTATCCTCGACTGGTTAGCACCTGCTCTTGTGGGTCTGTGACGAGGTGTAGAGAACCGGTCCCACTGGGCCACTATGATGGCGGCAATGCCGAGGACACATACAATGGTGAGGTAGATAAGTCGAGGCTGAGGGGAGCAATAGAACGAGTAGTACAGCCAGGGCACGAAGGAGCCCATGATCAGGAGGGCAATGCCCGAGTAGTCAAGCCTAAAGAGAGGGGGGTGACAGAGACAACAACTGAAGATCTGCTGGATGCAAAAAAGCTGATGTTTTCTCATGTTTCTAAACACAGGTATATTTCTAAAAACGGTCAACAACTCTGCTGTGGATTTTTGATCAGTGACATTTTCACAGGAACATCGATATGGTCCTTATGGTAATAGCTGGTCAATTTCAAAGTCTATTCCAATCTGATAAATTGCAAATGCACGTATCTAGCAGCTTTAACTACAGATCAGTATAAAGCGCACTGAACTACCATTTTGACCTGAATATTGATTGTGGGTGTATCCCTCATTAATTGTACTCAACTCTAGTAGTAGTATGAAGAAACACGCCTGATATTAAAAACCTGCCTACTCCAAGAGCAGTAAGTCTAAAACAGTAAAATACTTTGATGATTGCTAATGATTCCTTTAAGACATACAAGGCTAGTGTGTGAGAAGCAGTGTGAGGCCTTACTTGGAGAATGTGCGAGACACTTTCTCAGAGTGGCAGTAGACGGTATGAAAAAGCCAGGAGAAGCTGAGGCAGAGCACAGCTCCCAGGAAGAACATCCCGAACACCACTTTCTCTTGCAGTGGGGCCATAAAATACATGTTGGGCCGCAGCATGGTTAACGTCCCCAGACAGATGAATAAGATCAGCCCTGAGGAGAAAAACAGGCCACTTTTACCATTGGCCAACAACAGAAGAGACCAGAGCTATCTAGAGCTATCCAGTTCAAAAACACGTTATCCAACTAACTGGTTGTAAACCAGTAAAAGTTCAGAGTCTGCTGCTTTATGTTCAACAATTTGAGGAATGTTAGATAAGGCGTTTTACTCTCACCTAACAGGTGAGTCCAGATGTTTCCTGTCTCAGTGTGAATTCTGAAGATGCTTCCAAAACAGGCCCGGAAGGAGGGCATCGGAGGCCGATGTCCATGCAGGAGGTAATCGTTGTCCTTTAGCCACTCGGGCAGGACATGGAAAGGAATGACCCTCCAGCGCCCTTCCCAAACCTGAAAAGTAAACATACATTTACAATTACCATATGGCTCTCACACCGAAAGCCTGCACAATGATGCAGAGACTAATATTTTAATTTCAATTATCAGGGCTCAACAATAAGGATTACCTGCTTGCCCGGGTCAAGTAAAATGCCACGTCAGGCTAGTAAATCTAGCAACTCATTTGCCCTGACAGAGTTGTATTTTTCCGTAGCTGATGATGGAAGTAGCTAAGGAGTGAGCCATCTTATATATTATATTGCTGTTTTACCACTTTGGTCAACTTTTGTTGTTTTTAAATGTGCT
The DNA here is from genome assembly GCA_916701665.1 of Sebastiscus tertius. Lineage (NCBI taxonomy): Eukaryota > Metazoa > Chordata > Actinopteri > Perciformes > Sebastidae > Sebastiscus > Sebastiscus tertius. Next base: position 4,485 of record CAKAOH010000354.1, on the reverse strand, counting down.
CTATAAATAAACTAAACTTGAGCCATCTCGCTTCCTTCTCATCTCTGTTGAGAGTTGCAGAAAATTGCCATAGGTAAAGACAAAGTTTATGAGCTGAAGTGCAAGCGAGCATTTCAATTATCCTGGAAACAGGAGTTAAGTCGGGTGGCGTCAGAGGATGTGGGCGAAACTCTATGCATTGCGCAGTTGACCTCGAGTTTGAAGGCAAGAGTCTAAGTGCTGATAATCTAATGAGATTTAAGTAGAATAGACACAATGTATTTTGTGTTATGAGAAGTTCCAAAAATAATTTCATATTTTTCAAGTTCTTTAGTGGCAGTAAAATCAACACCCTACAATTTTAAAATATAATAAATAGGAATATATGTGAATTAAGAAATGTATATGTTTGATTTATTGTAAACTACCTTGCTCTTGTTCACTCTAAATAGCCACGTATAGCAGACAAAATAATGTATAATTCTTTTACCACTGAAGCCAGCATCATCTCTCCGTCTTAAACATAAAGTAAGTTGGCCGGATCTTTTTGATCAGGTTTCTTCTCAATATCTAGATGCGGTTTGACACTATTTTACTGACCAATAAGGTCTTTCTTGTAAACTGACACTTGTCTCCCATGGTGACTTGTGTGTGTCTTATACAACACACAACATGTGTCTGAACAGCATGTTGAGTTTCAGCTCATTTTACCGATGCAATATTTATGCTGGGTGCCAAATTGTGTAATGTCATAAGATCTTTTACTCTCCTTATTCTGCCACATTTTAATATTTACCAACCATTATTTAACAATCACAATCAACTTTGTCGGATTGAGCTGAATATAGTCATACCAGTAATAAATATATCAATACTTTGTCATTGTAGAAATTTGCATTCATTATTTCATGCTAAAGCTGAGGTTGGGAGCAAGGAAGTGAAGCCAGATTGGATAACATGTTCCTACCAACCTCAAACATTTTAGGTCCCTGCATCAACCTGAAAGTTTATTGAATTGAGAAGACATTTTTACCTTGTGTACAAACTCCTCCATCTTCTCCATGGCATGGTGAGCCTGAAGTGGTAAGGTCAGGACCTCTCCCACCTCATCGTCCTCCTCTTCCTCGTCAGCAAGCATCGCGGCTCCCTTTAAAGGGATCACAAGAGAATAGTCAAGCCACTGAGCTATATAAACTTTTCTCTGGGAGTTTTGTGAAACAGCCCTACCTCTGAATGGATGCCTTTAGACGTTGTCGGTCGCCCCCCTGCCTCCTCAAGCAGTGGCCCCAGCTCCATCAGCTCCACATCTGGGACACGGCAGTCCTCAGAGATCCGACAGTCTGCATCACTTGCAGACCCGTTTCGGCCTGACATAGGGAGACTGCCTGATGACCCACTCACAGCCTCTGTATTCTGCTTCAAAAAGTACACTTCAGTTTCCTCCTGAAAAACCAGAATCACAATCAACATTACTGGTTAAGCAGGTTTACATAAATACTGTTCAAGATATGTGACTCCAGTTCTCAGTAGCTCTCAATATCCTCTGCACTACAGAGAACAAATTCACAGAAAGATACAATACAGACATAGAGTTAAACAAAGATAATACAATACATAAAGATCGGCAAACATAATGGCTATTATATACAGGAAATGGTCGCAAATGGTCGAAAACAAATTACATAATAAGTAGATATGCATGATATATATGTGGCTGATATATTATTGAGAATTAATTAATGTAATTATTGATATTGTTCCAATAATGGAATTGTAGCTGATATTTATGTCCAATAATGTGAAGCCTGTTTACAAAAGCTGCAGACCGGATTTCACCTGAAATGGGATCAGCTGTAAGTAAGTGAAAACTTTATTAGTATTTTTTAAGGTCAATTCTTCTTATGTTTTTTTTTAATATAGCCTATAAATGCTTGTCAATAAGGTCTGACATTACTTAGCCTACATGTTTGGGGTTATATTGTCACTAAGGGTGTATATCGCAGGTTTCACCACCATACGAGATTATAGCAATTCTTTGGACAATGATATGAAATGTGCTGATTTCACTAAGTTTTCCAAGATAAGATTTCAATTTGATTCAATTCAGGGGCCTATAATCGATATGAGACGATATCATTTGCTTATTTAACACAATCAGTTACATTTATATTAACTCACAAAAAGCCACTTAATTTCAGGCATTTAAATGAAAAACAATCTATTCTTTTAGTAAAAAATAATAAATATAAAGTGTGAATTTGGTGTGAATAAATGTTTATCTTAAAGTTTATGATTGATTGATACAAGATATGTATCGATATTTTCACTTTGCATCGATGAAATTGGATCATTGAATCGATATATCGAACGAGATCGATGCATCGTTACACCCCTAATTATTACACACAATTTTGCAACATTTAATTTATTCTTTACTCTATGAACAATGAAGATGCTCTAATATAGCAAAACATTTCTTTATCTTCCTTTTTTTTAAAATAAACAGGACGGTCCTAAAATTACATATTGGTGCATTATTGAATTGAGAACATTTTAAAGGTAAATTATCATCACATTTAATTAATGATGTATAATTATCTTTTTTAATGTTTAGATATATTTTCTTTAAATTATTATTATTATTTTATTTCTCTTGAAAGTAAACAGGAAATCCTGAAATTACACATTGGTGCATTGTTGATAATAAGTTGCTCTATATATAGAGATGGATACAGTACAAACAGTCTGCATACACATAACAATGAAAGGATATTATGTCATGCTATTGTACAATGTGTATATTACACTACAATATATAGTACAGTACAGCGATTGCAGGGTTATTGCAGATCAATAACTAACATGTTTAAGTGATAAACATGTATCTAACTGAGACGATATACAAAGCCACTTAATTTCAGGCATTTAAATGAAAAATAATATATTATTTTTAGTGAAAATAACAAATGACATATTGGTGCATTATTGATAATAAGTTGCTCTATATACAGAGATGGCTTTATGTGCTCGTATTGAAGGATACAGTACATACAGTCTGCATACATATAACAATGAAAGGATATTATGTCATGCTATTGTACAATGTGTGTATTTTACACTATAATATATAGTACAGTAAGGCAATTGCAGGGTTATTGCAGATCAATAACTAAGATATTTAAGTGATAAACATGTATCTAACTCTGAGACGATATCATTTTTTAACACATATTTTAACATATATATAACGCAATCAGTTACATTTATATTAACTCACACAAAGCCACTTAATTTCAGGCATTTAAATGAAAAACAATCTATTCTTTTTAGTAAAAAATAATAAATACAAAGTGGGAATTTCACAAATTCCCACTTTGTATAGCAATCAAAAAATGTCTATCTTCCTTTTTTTTTTTTTAAATAAACAGGACGGTCCTGAAATTACATATTGGTGCATTATTGATAATAAGTTGCTCTATATACAGAGGATACAGTACATACAGTCTGCATACATATAACAATGAAAGGATATTATGCCATGCTATTGTACAATGTGTACATAACACTATAATATATAGTGCAGTAGGGCGATTGCAGGGTTATTGCAGATCAATATGCATGCATATAATGAATGTAACTCCTGGTTTAAAATGGCTGGTGATTAATCTGGGTCTCATGTTGTAAAACCTGTTTCATCGATCAGACCAGACATCAGTAGCTACATAACAAGAGAACAAAGGAGCCGCTTCACTTATTTAGATTCATGTCACCAGCCACAATGATTGCTCGACAAAAAAATAGCAGCAATTAACACTCAAAATATAAGACATATTATATCTGACATTTGATACACGGAGGCTGAGACTGAAACAACACAAACAAAACGTTTTAACCGAGGAGCTGCAGCTTCAGCAGAGGAGCTGCTGCCAGACGGATGTTGATTAGCACAGCAGCGTCGGAGGGAACATAGAGTACAAAATGTAAACAACCGCAGGATACCGACGACTTAACGTGAACCAGTAGTATCTGTACAGTTAGGTACATCGAGGACATCAATAACACTTTAATAAAACAGCCCTGGTACCTGTGTGAGTTATGAGCTCGCGGATGTCTCGTCTATCATGTTGCTAACGTTACCGTGTAGCTAGCAGCGAGCTGTCTGTCGCTAACCAGTCGAGCTGGTTCACTGGTTACTGAATTAACTCTCCAGCAGCGAGCTAAATACTCCTTTACGACGACACCGACGTGTATTGTTATGTAGGTAAACTACTATACTAACATCTGCTACGGTTGTTTTAGTTAAAAAGGGTCCATAAGTTACCTGACAAGGTAGTCTTCTTCAAACCAGGAAGGTGAATTATTTATCGATATGCGAAACACAATCCTTTCCGGAAGTTGAGTTGAGAGCACTTCCGCAAACTTAAATCCCTATCCTTTTTTTTCAAAATAAAAGCACCGATAGAAAAACAAATTTCTTTACATAGTTTGATAAAAAAAAAAAAAAAG
>CAKAOH010000352.1:9489-20566 GCA_916701665.1 Sebastiscus tertius | reverse complement strand
TAAATACATAGATTTAATTGAATTGTATTTAATTGTATGTAATTTAATTTAATTTAATTGACAATAAAAAGCCAGATGTACATCTCAACTTGTGTGCCAAAGATAACACACCGTTCAGAATATATATATCTATATATTTATATATCTATATATTTATATATTAATATATAAATACATAAATATATATATATATATTAATAACATGTCTAACATGTTAATTATCACTTTGTTGTTTTGTTACACATATTAATCTATTTATAAATGTTGTTTAACACCAACACAAGAGTGTTCACAGCATCCCAGACAAGCACAGAGGTTGACATTGAAGCTAAATGTCAGCAGATGTCAGTTATAACTTTAAGTTCTCTGTAAATGCTAACTTACTTGTTAGCACAGAGCTAACATCAGCTAGCTTAGCTAACACAACATTCATGAGTCTGATACTTACTATTCGGGATTCATTGTTGACTCGTTGTTTAGTGTATAGTCTCGTCAAACCTTTATCCTTGTTACAACAGATGAACCGCGGTGTTTACAGCTGTAGTTGTAGTTAAACTGGAGCTGTGTCTGCTAGCTAGCTCTGCTCCTGAAGCTCGACCGGCTGCTTGTTTCTCGGTAAAAGACCCAAAATGGCGTCCGACTCCAACCAGGAAACAGCTCACTAACATCAGCCAGCTGTTAGTCCGGAATAAACACACAATAACGTGGTTCTTACGGGTTGTATTGTTAAATTAGACTATTGGAATACAAGCCGTGAAGGTAAAGCTAGCAAACAGGGTAGATGTGGGTAGATAACTAGCTCTATAGCTCTCTCTCTGAGTGAGTCTGTCTGTTACCGCAACAGAGAGCTGTCAGGTCCTGGGAGAGATTACGTCATTTAGTGAAACGTGGCAAAGAGGAGTCAGACCAGCTCCCCGTGATAAACTACATATCATACGCCTACACTACTTCCGATCAAATATTTCAAAATAAACGTTTTGTTTTTCCTTTATTTGATTTTTACTCAGACATTTACATAAACATACTTAATTAAAGAGATATAAGATAAGATAAGATGAGATAAGAACTTTATTAATCCCGAAGGAAATTCTTGTGCCAGAGATTGCAAACAAATTCAAGTGTATAAAATTAAAAAAGTACTATTTCTAGCACCAGTGCCTAGTAGAATAACAATTAAGTAAGATACATTTAGTAAAATGAGTAAATAAGTTAAGATAAGTTAAATAAAAAAGGTAAAGTAAGCTAACAAACAGAAAAATAAGTAATATTGCACGTTGGACATTAATATTGCACACAATGAATAGTGATATTGCACATGAGATCCTCTAACAATTTATCATTATTTATTTATGTTTATATATATATATATATACACATATATTTTTTTTTTACTACGACTATTTTATTTAATTTGTGCATTTGTGTGTATTTATTTATTTCATTTTTGTACACTTGTTTTTTTTTTTAGTGCCCTCTGGGTATTGTCATGGCTGGGCAGGATATATATCAGTCCAAACGTGTTTTTGCAATGGATTGTCAGAGTTGTATTAACAAAATTCAGAAATAAACTCTGTTTTAAAAAAAATAAATAAATAAATAAAAAATTCAAAACTATTATATTATTTAGACGTTTCAAATTTACTCCAATTGTTTAACGGACCCCGATTGTTTTTTTTTTCGTTTTTGTTTCATTTGTTTTTTCTTTTCCTTACATTTTATTTGTTGTATAATTTATTTGATTTTAATATTATTTTTACACTGTGAAATATATTTAGTGATTTTTTTGTAATGAAAAATCTGAACACGTTTATGTAACTACTGTATTGAACTTTCTAAATAAAGTATTTAAAAAACTTCCAAGATAAAACAGACAAGACACAAGTATTATTTCCTGTTATATCTCAGTTACATGTGACCAGCTTGACACATCAGCCCTCAGTAGGTTAGTTCACCTGCAGTTCCACTTGGTTCCCTGTTCTTCTGTCCTGAGTTCATGTGCGTGTACATGAGTCATGCATGGTTGTGACATGGTTTTAGGAAGTAGGTGTGATTAGGACATACCTGTACATCTCACCACACAGTGAGGTTACAAATAACATGAGTCATTTGATAAAAACTGTCCTGCATTTTTTCCACAATGACACATGGAATCAGTGTATAACTCATTTAAATTCAGGTTTCAGTATGAATTAATTGGATTGTTTTTGCCTTATAGTAGATTATATAGTAGGTTTGAACAAAAAAGTCTGTAGCTGTCTGAGGGTCTTCATCAAGTTCACAATAAACATTTATTTTTCAGTTTAAAAATGCTGGCATACAGTTTTTTATTTAAACAGACATCATGAGTGACAGAAAGGGTGATCATATCAATACAATGGTGACAATAATTATGAGTAGAAAAAAGCATGACAGAACATTTGTAATGCATTATTATTCAATGTAATCAGTTCAGTTTAGACACTTAACTGTTTCCTTCATGATTTCTCATTATAATGAGCAACATTCAAGCAGAAGATGTCCAAACATCTTGTCATGCCATACATATCCAACTGATACACATGATGCTAACAGGTTAAAAAAAAGAAACATAAATGAGAGCCTTGTATTATAAAAATAGGAATTGTGTAGTTGAAAGTAAGACAACAACAAAATAGGTTAAATAAATCCTATCACAGACGTGTCACAAAGTGGACCCCTGGACCCCCACAGGGCTGAGGTCCTCCTCTCTGCTCGACTGGACTGGACCGGGCTGACTGAGCTGGGTGAGGTTGTCCATGGCAGACAGGATGGAGGAGAAAAAGTGTTCAGTGTGGGTCTCCAGAGCTCCACTCTGCCTCTCAATCAAAAGCAGGGTGTCTCGTAAAACTGGAAAAGCAGAGAGAGAGAATGCAGTAGTGAGAAAATGATGGGATGACGTTTTTTTTGTTCATAATGTGTTAACATGTTACACACTGACATGGAGACATGGTGTTGATGCAGCGGAGGAGAAGCTGTCCGGTGTGCAGAACGCAGGAGGTCAGGGGCTGATGGCTGCCCACTTCTCTCTGAAAACTCTGACAACAAGAGCGTCACAACAAACGATCAGCAAAACAGGATTATTCAACTTATCAAATGAGGTCGGGTTTGCTGAGGAAACACTTTTCTTTTCCACTGTAATGAACATGACACACACTAGGGCTGCACTATTAATCGAATATTAATCGCTTTCCACAATTAAGATCGACTGGGATATTGAGGTTTAAAATGCTCTGCTCATAGAAAACTCTCATGATGTAATCTTGTAAAATGCAGTTTTTGGCGAGAAACTTTAATAAATCCAGTTGTTTGAAGGATATGTTTTCACAGAGATATTATAATAGATAATAGAGAGGGAATTATGACCTGTTTAACTTTCTAACACTAGATCTAAGCAGCTTATAATATATAAATATATATTATAAAAAATAATGTTAACTACTAATGCCAATTTGTTTTAATCAAAGCAAATATTTTAATAAAAATTCAGATAACCCACAGGTTAAATCACGCTCACAAATGTGTGTGTGTATTCTGGAGTATAACAGGGCCTTGAAGCTCACCTGATACTCAGCCAGAGATGACTTCACGCTGTCTAAGTCCACAGTGGGCGCAGCCAGCAGCTCCATCTTCTCTGACACTGAATAGAGCTGCTGGATGAGCTGCTCCAGGTGCGAACAGAAGACCTGAAACATTCACGGCTGCTTTTACTATATCATCATCACGTCACAATGAAAATAAAACACTGCAGATTTTACATTTTTACTGTATTTGTTATCATAGTGTAATCTCTTATATGGAAGGTTAGATTGCGTCTCTACCTGGATGTGTTGCATCAGGGAGTCACTTCGCTCCTGGTCGTCCTGGCTGCTCCTCTGGCTGCCAGGCAGGGTGAGGCCACACAGCTGCTCGATCAAAACCTCCACCTCCCTGAGACTGGATGGACTCGGTCCACCACCTTCAGGCTCCACCCAGGATCCAGAACTCCTCCTCGCTGCCTCAGAGTCCCTGTGATCAGCTGCTGATGGACAGGAGATGGGTGTTTGGACATTTTTGACATGTAATTTTTCAGCACTGTAACCACCACAAACTAAATTACATTCTCCTCCATTGTGTTGGAGAGGAGGCAGAAATGATCTCACAAACCTGGACAAATAAAAACTAAACTATCTGCATGGAGAGATGTCACTAGAGAGCAAAGGAGCACATTTAATTATCTGTTCTACAGTATGTTGATGTGGCGAGGCCAGAACCTTACTATTTATTATTAATATTCCTTATTAAATATATTAATGTATTATTTTTGTTATTTATTTAATTACACCTGTTCAGTACACATGTTCTGCTGGAACTGGAATAACAGTAATTTCTTCTAACATACCCGTCTGAGCAGATCTCCTCTCATCTCTGTCCGTCTCATCTTTTCCTTCATCTGTGTCTTGATTGTCGCGTTCCAGCTCTTTGACTTTAGCATCCCCATCGTCCTCGTCTTCAACCTCCTGTTTCTCAGGCAGGGTGATGGAGGAGAGGATGGAGGTGGTGCCTGGTTCCAGAGACTCCCAGCTGGCTGTGACAGGCCGACTCAGCCGGGCCGTCACCTCCCGCACCTGCACACAACAAGGACCATGTACTTTACGTCTTTAGCTGAGGGAACGCAGAAACTACAGAAAAACACTGATCCACTGTCTGTTCCTCCACCGTCGTGTTTGACTTTGCATGAAGTGTGATAATATGATCCAGATGTGCAGCCATTTACATCCTAATTGTGTTACAGAACGGTCCTCCTCTGTTTAATAGAATCCATTAGGCATGTTTGTGGCCATCTATGTAACTGTTTTCTGAACAGGATATGTATCTTTATCAATGTCACAAGGAGGAACTCAAAAACAAGCCAGAGCAGACAGCAACATTCGCTTTCAATTATCTGTCCATTCAGTAAAGAGCTGTGTGTGGCTGCATCCCAAGAGGCCTCCATTTTCCTGCAGCTCCTGTACACAATAAGTCACACAATGGTGAGATTTGTGCCTGAGTCCTCTATCATTTTTGGTTTTCCACCTCCGATGAACAGCCGCTTCTCAAGCCTAAGGGCCCTATTTTAACCATTATAAGCTATTGTAGCAAATAATTATTAAATAATGTCCATAATAAAGTAATTTTCGATACATTTTGAGGTAAATATTGGGGTAATTTGGCAGTAATTCCAGAGAAATTTCAAATAGGTTACTTCCTAATTATCACCTAATTACCATGAAATTTGTGGACCTGTAAAATTAAGTGTTACCAAATATTTTCTATTTCTATGAGCTGGCCATAACAAAAACAAACTAAAACTACTGTAAAACTATAATTGAGATATACAAACTAAACTAGCAAATGCACTCAGAAAACTAACTAAAACTAAACTAAAATGAAAATAAAATAAAAACAAATTGAAAATTCAAAACTATCATAACCTTGGACCACAGCACTGACCGTTCTGGACAGCAGCTGCAGCTCCTCCAGCTGCTCTGGAAGAGGCCGGAACTCCTCGTCCACCTCCAGACACACACACCTGGAATGTGGAAGTCTGGTGGAGCAGGTGAAAGAAGTGGAGGTGGAGGCAGACGGTGCATGCTGCTGATGACGGCGACCATCACACTTGTAACGATTCATTCCACCTTCGTTCCTACTGCAGTCTAAACTGTCCGAGGACAAACCCAGAGGGTCTGTCGGGGAGAGCAATGTCCCGGACGGCTGAACATCTGAGAATCTGGTGAACCCCTTCAGGTCAGGTGACCTATGACCCACACTAAGAGAAAAGTCCAACCCTGACAGGCTGGTAGAGCTACAAAGGTGGTCCAGTTCAATCCCTGAATCCTGCATGTTGGGGTCCGTTCGGAGGAGAGGGTCTACCTGGAGCTTGGAGCGGTCCCCCTCACAGACCACCTGTCCTGGTCTCAGAGGGTAGGTGTAGTCCAGCAGGGCCTGGTACTCCCTGTTTGGGTCCCAGCCTGCAGAGCGCCTGTTCGGAGATGGAGGCAAAGCTTTGGGGATGGCACAGGCCCAGTAGTTCGCCTGATAAGGAGACACTGGATGTCCTTTTGAGTGTCCTCCAGAAGAGCATAGTTCGGTCTCCCCCTCCTTCCCCCCCAGCCTGAGTTGGGTCTGGCCTGGCCTTGGGTGCCCTGAGCGAGGGGTGTATGTAGGATACAGGACAGTGGAGGTCAGTTGCGGCCTAAGAGGAGGGTTTAGTCTCTGGACCTCCAGGAAGGAGCTTGAGAGGCTCCGCCGAGCTGATCTGCTGTCAGGGCATGGTGATCCAAAAGTGGGTTCTTCATGGCACAGCCTGGCGCTGAGCTCCGAGACACCCAGGGGTGAGCCGAGGTCTGTTCTCGAGGCGGAGGGAGGTGAGATGTCACTGTGAGAGAGGCTGAAGCTCTCTGGGGTCAGCTCCTCTCTCGGTCCAGTCGAGAAACTCATGTCAGTGCGTTGCTGGTTTTCTTCTCTTCTGCTAACACTCAAGTGTTTCTCCTACAAGACAGGAAACAGACAGAGTTAGGAAATGATACTGGAACATTGTTAGCTTCATCTGTCTGTTAAAGCAAAGGCTGTTTTTGGCAGCTGTGAAATTCATATTCGGTAGCTGTATGTACAAGACTGAAAGTAGAATATTTAGGGAGTCTGATTAGTACAACATATTTGGGCGATCATGAATAAAAAGATTAAATATTAAAAAAAAAAAAAGTTGTTGATAAAATTGTAATTTTCCGAGAAAAACTGTAATCACAAGACAAAGTTGTAATTTTAAATTAAAATGTGGTAATATTATCAGATGTTTATTGTGCTGGTGAGAGCAGTCTGGTCTGTGTAAAAGTGAGTATATTATGGACAGTCAGAAAATGCTAAAACTTGCACATGAAATCTGATCATCAACAATTTGTTCTTGAAATATCAATATTATATTCATATTTTCTCACAGTATCATGACATTTTCTTGCAAAATTATGACTATTTTATTGTAAGATTATGACTTTTTTTCTTGAAATTACAACTTTTTTCTTCATTTTATTGATTTTCTTTTATAATATTCCTTCTTAAATGATGAAGCCGGCCACACACGATCAGCTGTAAAATCGCTCTGCGCTGGCTGTGCCACTGTTTTGCTATGGGGAGAGCCGTGCCTTTTTAAATATAATATTTTTTGGGTGAAGAAAAGAAGTTAGACACCGTTTCACAAGGAAGAGTGGGCCTATCTGGTGCTCACAGAATAGGCCAATCTTGTAACAGGAGAAACTTCAGAGACCGGGTCCAAAGCACACTGGAGCACACGGATATAAGGCAATCAACTTTATTAGAAGACTAACGTTTCGACGCCAACTGCGTCTTCATCAGAGTCGATGGTGTCCAAATGTTAGTCTTCTTATAAAGTTCTAACTGCATCTTCATCAGAGTCAATGAATAGAAATAGTCTGTAGTTACTAGAATTAAAAACATGCAGTTTAATTTCCTCTAGAAAAAATAACCCGAATCAGTAAATCCACTGAGACTCTCACCTTCTCTGTGTGCTTCTGTGGATGTGTCTTCTTTAAGATAGATGTATGTTGTTCCTCAGAGAACAGAGGCTTTCTCATTACATACTGTCTGTCTGTCAGATACCTGGAGGTGGGAGCCATAGTAACACTTTTGTGCGGCCCTCCTCTGTCTCTGTCTCTCTCTGTCTTGCCTCGTTCGCTGTCTTTAGTAGTCGGACTCGGGTATCTCCTGCTGTGTTTAAACTCTGGGAGATGCATCTTCCACCTCTGGCTGCATCCTTTGGCTTCCATCGGACATGTAGGAAGGTCCTGTCAACTACAGGAATATAACAACTTAGTAACTTTCAGAAAACAGGTTCAAATGTGTTGGTCATTGAAACTTTGTTTGATTCTTTTGGTTTCATTCCTGCACCTTGAAGGAACTGCAGGCTTGTGGCAGAGTTTTTCGTCCAGCGTCTTCTCAACAGCAAACATCATGTTGCTGAGTGGAGGCACACGGGAGCACTGTAATGACACAGGAGAAGAAGATTTTAGCTTTAAATCAATAATGCAATCCTTGTAAACGTTTGTCCCAGATAAAAACAGAGTGGCACACACACACACTTCCAGTTGCTTAGTGAGAGGAATGCCTCTACCTGTTGCTGTGGGATCACTAAACAGCAGGCCTGACAGTCGGGTCCAGGCAGTGAAATGATATGCTCGCTGCTGCTCACCTGACTGATCTCATTAAGACTGCATGCTCAGACCTGCCTGAGCTCACTGGACCAACGGGGAGGAATAATGTCTGTCCACGGCACTACTGAAGTCAGAGCCGTGGACACATCGCGTCGAGAACTCAGAGACCATTGTTCATACTATTAATGTTTAGCCTGCTACATACCAGCAACTGTCCAACAAAGTGCAAACATGGAACTCCAACTGTGTGAATTAAAAGTCCCGATCATCTGAGGGTATTGTTTGAAATGTTTCTATATTAGTGTCAATACGATAACAACATTATTCTTTCTCAAAATAGTATCTGCTTTACAAATAATCTCACTGCATAATCTTCCAATTAGGACTGCATATATTACAACAATATTAAGTGCAATAAATATAATAAAGTTTAAGTGTAAATAAACAGATCTGTTTAGTGTCTACCTTTCTGCTGCTTTCAGTATGCTGCTAAAATACAACAAATTGCTTATTGAATTAAAAAAAAATGAAAGGAAATTATTTCCAACAATCTTTTATTGAACAAATTGAACATTGAACTGAGGTTTTTGATACAAAATTCTGAGAATTTTGACAAAAGACAGAGATGTCTGTAATTTATTTTAATAAAGATTGATTGATTTTCGAGATAAAATTCTGAAATTTACCACCCTCAGTCTACCATGACCTCAAAGTTTTGTCATTTATTTTCATGAACATTTGAACTTTATTTAATACAGTACTGTTTTACACTGAAATGTGTTGATGCACTGGGCGCTCAATTTTTGATAATTCACAAAATCTGCCTGGATTGTTTGTGGAGGACAGTCTGAAGATGCCGCGGACCAAGTTTTGGTGTCAGTTGAGCAAAACAATGTGGGAGGAGATAGGTTTAATAAGCTGCCCGGCCCCTAAACAGCATAAAAAAATGACTTATTGACTAAAGAAATCTAAGTCGACTAAAACAAAAATGACCTATTCGTTGAATAATCAACTAAGAGGGGACATCCCTAATCCATCAGTATGTGACAAGACAATAACAGCCAACCTGCTCTATCACCAGAAAAAAAAAACATTGGCTATGATGCCTCTAACACAGAAGCACATAGTTCACATCTCATTGGATAAGATAAGATAAGATAAGATAAGATAAGATATTCCTTTATTAGTCCCGCAGTGGGGAAATTTGCAGTGTACAGCAGCAGAGGGGATAGTGCAAAAAAAAAAACAAGAATCATCATCTAACACAGTAAAAAAGAGCTAAACAAAGTGTAACAAAATATGAACCATTTAAATAGAAGGAAGTATAAAAATAGGAGCAGTATATACAGTATTGACAATAAAACAGACTATTAACAAAATTGCACAAGTGGAAAATGATATTGCAAAGTGAGAATGAACTGAAATTCCACCTGAAAATATTGCACAGTATGAATTACACCTGAGTAGTAATAATGATGATGGTATTGCACAGTCATTACACTGTATAGTGCAGTTATTGTCAGTATTTGGTGTGTTGGTGTGTAAAAACTCAGTGTGTCAAGTTAACAGCGACACAGTCCATTCATAGTGGCCCTAATGGCAGTCTGATCAATTAATTCATGTTTGAGTTGCCCCTCAGACTAAATATATACAGTATATGTCAAACACAGAGTGGGACTGTGGAGGTAACCATGGCAACAAGCATGGTCAAGCAGCCACATCCAACACATGTGACCTACTCAAAGAGAGGAAATGTCTACTCTAGATGGCCATGTACAGCTGTCACAAGACTATTGTATATAGTAGGTTTAGGTTATATGTATAGGTATATAGGTATAGGTTCTTCCTTGGATAATTCAACACCTGTCCACAAAGTTTCATGACAACAGGGAGCCTACAGAGAGCTCCAAGGTTCATGGGTGATTTCACTTGCACCAAACTCCATTCAGAAATCATGCAATTTAAGCTGTTCTTGCTTATAAGTAACCACATATAACCAATGGAAACCAACTTTGGTGCTTTCACAATTCTTCTGGCTCTTCTCATTAATTCGGTATAGTTTTGAAACACAATCTGAGTTTAATTTCACATAACATCTCTAATTTCAAGTGTTGATGACACTTTTTCACATCTTATTATCAAAAATCTTATCGAAAACCCATACAGGCTGACTAACAAACTGCTCAAGCAGCATTTATAATCATGTATCGCTGTGAAAACGGTATAAAAGGACAGTTTCTTACTGTATTTAGCCCCGTTATTTCAGCTAGGAGCGGCCAGTCGTCTTTGTTACTGCTTCCTTCCTCCTCCGTCCTGCTGCCTTCAGGTGCTTCTCCTCAAATCCTGACTTTTCTCTGTCCTGTACGAAGTCAATTAGCTAGTCTTTTCGTAACACTGTTAACTAGCAAGCGGTATGTGTGGGATGCAACTAAATCTTAAGGATAGAAAAGTAATGAGTCAACAGTAACAAAAAACAAAAAAAAGCGCGCCAGTTGTATTAGTTGTATTGCTTTGTGTGGTTTAAAAATCACAATTACTATATTGCTGACGGCATTTGAAGGCAACATGGCTGATGTGGCTCTATGCTGCTATCTAATGGATAAAATAAGGTTAATTATATCAGGTTTTTGCAATTGCTAAAACACATTTTCTGAAACTACTAGGACAAAACTCTATACACAAAAAAAAACAAAAAACCATATAAACGAAATACAAATTGTCTTACATCTCTCGCAAGCTCTTCATTCAAAACTATATAAACTCTTTTAAAAATGGCAATTTTTTTGCATCACAGTTTTGCACACAAACACCAAATAAATAGCTCTTTATTTACTAGTTTAGGGGTCAGCAAGCTATCAAAAGAGACATTTTAGGCA
>CAKAOH010000351.1:0-12745 GCA_916701665.1 Sebastiscus tertius | reverse complement strand
AAAACTGACAATACAAACTACATTTGAGGAGGTGCCATTTTATCAGCGGAAGAAAAAGACGGAGGGTGTCGGCTTGGACTTCAAAGACAAAGCAAAATTTCATTTAGGAATGAGTTGAGGGACGTATCGGATCAGCAGTTTAGTTTGATCAGAGAGCTGTAACGTCCCAAGAGAGCGATATTTGGACGTTCTTGAATCGTTAACTGAAAACCATTTGAGGACTTCTTACTGGAAGCATCATGTCTCGTTCACAAGTTGTGATTGTACTCCTGTGTTGTCTACCTTTGGCAGGTATGTATTCCAGTTCATGAGTGAAATTATTACGGAAGAGCATTTTATATTTCATTTATTGTAAAATGTGTTTTCAGTTACATACTACTAAAACTGAAATGTCTAATTTCTTATATACTTGAGGCACTTTAGTTGTTTTCAGTGCTGAAGTTTTTCCTGACGTAAGGTTTTGTGTATTTACAGCTTCTTTAGTGTGATACTGGGTGCTATTGTTTATATATGTATTTTTAATTTTTTATATCAGCCTGTTCTCATTCCCAGGGCGTAAGTTACCAACGCTTTGTCAAGCACATCTGCGTGTGATACCAACGCACAAGGTACCCTTTAGCGTCTGCGTGAGACGCACCAGGCTTTCAATTAACTACAATGTGAACCCGTCTGTGACAACAGTAATCGCTCGGAGAAAGTGCCGTGGTGACGTAGTTTAAACAGTGAAAGAAGGGAGGTGGATGGGTCCAACAAACACCAGGCTTTCATCTGGGAGACCGCTGTTCGTTTGCGTCCCGTGTTTCAGAGTTTCACTTTACAATCAGCTGATCGTTCGTGTCCCGTATTCCCAACATTAAGTCTCATTTCCACTTTACAAACATAATTTTTAAGCCCAACCATGTTGTTTTTTTTCTTAAACCTAACTAAGTGGTTTTGTTGCCTAAAACTAAGCAAGCGGTTTTGTTTAATTAACAACGTTAAGCATGTGGTTACTGCGTCCGAAAAGTGACGCAGAGGAGTCTGATACAGCGTCAGTATATGACGAGTTGGGATGAGAACGTGTTGCATTTTTTCCATTTTGCAGAACGTCTTGCCCAACTGATAAATCATCCAGCTAATATATTGAACAATATTAGCTTATCAACAATAAATTGGTGTCTGCATATATATTAACAGTCTCTTTAGTACGTAGTTTGTACCCAGAGAGCACTGACAAGTTTATTTTAACTGTAATTAACGTCACAACAAGGAGGCTTTTGCTGGTTATTAAACAGTATTCATTTAATAATGATGCCTCTATGTGACCTACATAAGCGAACAAGACCGTCAGCGAGAAGATATTTCTAGGCTATTTCTATGTAGTTATTCTTAATGGCTGTCACCAGGTCAGATTCCCTGCGAAATTTACAACACGCAGACCGAAAGAGCCTAAGTTTCGCAGTGAGTAGTACGTCAGCCAGTTAAAAGGAGGCAGGAGGAAATTTTTCTTTAGAGAATTTATTTTTTTGCGTCTTTATGACACGAGGCGGTGGTGCTCGTGGAAATACTACCGTTTTTGTCCACAGGGGGCGCCAAATCAACACAAAATGAAAGCTCCTTGTAGTTGCTTGAACTGTGAATACTGTACAAAGCAGTGCTCAGTACGAATCTTGAATATTTAAGGATCCCTATCAAAACCGTTATCAGATTTTTAGAAGTCTCAAGTATCAATGTCAGTATTCAATCAGGATAGTTTCTTAATATTTTTTGTTTTCTATTGTTTCCTTCAGCCTGTTTGACCTGTTACACCTGTCTATTCCCGGCCATCTCTCCTATGGACTGCTTTAAGTTTCCTCAGGAGTGTCCAGCCGGGCAGCGCTGCCTGTCCAGTACTGCTACGGGAAGACGGGGTGAGGTCCAGATCTGTGTATGTGTGTGTGTGTGTGTGTGTGTGTGTGTGTGTGTTCAGAAAAAGACTATCCGCGATGCCTCGCTTTGCATGCTGCGACAACGGTGTGGTGAGGCCATTCTTAGAAATAAACCACCGACACACACACCACCATCAGAAGGACTGAGTCAGACAGGACGCATATGACATATTGCATCAACAGACACACACTGACATGGCCAGGAAATTGATTTTATTTCATTTTTGGAAGGGCAGAAGGGTGTGTGTCTGTACTCTATGTGTGTTAGTTTACATATAGTATGCTACTTGATGTCAACCCATCACTTACAGTGAATCCACCTCGTCTTTACCCCGCATTTTACAAATCATTGACACGTTCTTGACTGGTTCTTCCGTGTGTAAACAATCACAGTGCGTTTAATGAATCAGTCTCATTCTGAATGAACAAGTGGGTGGTTTTGGGATTAATTAATAACACCATGGAGCAAATCAAGAACCAATTTGTGATTTTCTTTTTTTTTTTAAAGCCAAACTTTAAAGGCTGTAATTCATTTTCGTAGAATAATGAACGGGGTCTTTGGCAAATGAAAAGAAACCATGCGTGAAGGCCAGGTGCGAGCCTCTTTTCATTCAGAGTGATTGACTGCACGTAGTGTGTTAACATTTCGTTTGAAGACGCAGGTGGAAGGCAAAGTGGGTAGTGTAAAATGCAGCAATTACAGCAAAACGCAGCATTTGATTTAAACAATGCGTCGTCTTCCATACAGATGTGCGTACATTACCAGAAGAGTTTTTTATTACCTCTGCCAAGGATGTAGGCCTAGGAAGGAGGTTATATTTTCACCAGCGTTGGTTTGTTGGTTTGTTTGTATGTTTGTTTGTCCGTTTGCAGGATCATTCCAAAAGTCCATGATGGATTTGAATGAAATGTTTTGGAGGGGTGGGGTGTGGCACAATGAACAATCCATTAGATTTTGGTCCGATCAGCCAGAACATTAAATGTCCAATCGTCCACAGTTGGCGATTGTTGGAAAGAGTAACGACGACGGTTTAAGTGAGTTTTATTTTGTTTCTGTCCAGTTTGAATGAAGTGTTTTACGCTGCTCCGCTACGCACAGCTGATCTCAACATAAACAAAAATACTCGTGGATGATGGTGCAAGCTGAACGGAGAAGGGGGGGCGGAGGTCTGCGCTCTCCGAGTGCCATTCTAGTTTAAGAATGCAATTTCATTTCGTAGTGTGAAATATTTCCATCCATTTGGCAACAGTGCAAGCTTCTCTATAAACTTTGATTGTTCAAGTCATCCAATCAAGGCCCAATAAGCAGACTGGAGCTGGTGGCTTTTGTTGGCTAGAAAGTATATGCACTGAAACGTGTCCAGAAAAACAATGTTATAAAAATCCCATTGTAAAAGTTCTTAATCCCATATCGCTAAAAAAAAAAAAAAAGTTCCCCAATTTGAGTTGAGCTACCATGACCATTTGAAAAAAATCTCTCTAACCCAAATTACTCTCTCATCAATTAAAGCTGGAGTCACAATTTAACAAGACGCCGTGAGGCCTAAACCACAGAGAAATCCCCGAGCATTTCTTCCCTGAATCGAAGGAGACTGCGGTACGGGTGGAAAAATGTGTGGAGTCCTCGGTATGAAACGTCTTCCTTTGTGGCTCCTCACACTTTAATCCTACGTTTTATCTGTGGAAATCAACCCCCCTCCTTTACCTTCACAGTGGTTCATCCCTCCCTCCATCAGGGTGTTTCTGATGAGTCTGCCATGTGCCCATTATTCCCCAAATAAGAGCCACCGCACAACATACACATCCCTCATCACGCCTAATCTCGAGTAGTCACAGTGGCCAGTAACTCAATCCACATTGGTCGATTTTCACTCATGCAAACAAATCCACAACGGGAGGAATTGATGGCATGCATTAAATTGTGGGCTCACATCCGTGGACGCTGCATGCCAGCCAAGAGCTAAACAAATTACTGTTCCCATGAGAAAGGAAGATTTTGGAGTTTAATGAACACTGTAATTTAGTGGGGGTTTTTGCCTTTTTATTTGTTTTGACCAATATTAATACAGGATGTATTGTATTTCAAACCGACATAGAGACAGATGTATTGTCTTTCTATCGTCTGGATTTGGTGTAAGTGTTGAGTCCGACATCTCTTTTTGACTTTAAAGACTTTGGCTCAATGTGAAAAGGATTTAATGCTAAACCTTAAGGATGAGTCATAGTCATCCTTTAAATGCAACTGCAACACTTTTTCTGAGTTTATGACCAGTAGAGCTGGGTGTTGTTTAAAAAAAACGATGATGTCATTACCAATACCAGTGCTCTTAAAGTGATACCGATACCAAT
This sequence comes from Sebastiscus tertius, assembly GCA_916701665.1. NCBI lineage: Eukaryota > Metazoa > Chordata > Actinopteri > Perciformes > Sebastidae > Sebastiscus > Sebastiscus tertius. Next base: position 8,489 of record CAKAOH010000351.1, on the reverse strand, counting down.
AGAGTACTTCTTCAGTACACATCTTTTTTGAGTGTCTGTCTTCATATTTTATAACAAAATCACCCTAAAAGAAAAACCTTCAACACAATCCTCAATTTGAATAAAGTGATTCATTGGATTAAAGCATCAATAATTAGAATACACTTAATATTCTGCATAATGAGAACTTTTACTTTAACTTTAAGCACATTTTGCTGCTAATACCTTTCTACTCTAATCAGATTTTATACGTATTTCTACACTGTTGTAGTGGTACTTTTAAAAGTAGAATATCTGAGTATGTCTTCCACCACTGTATTTAACTCAGTATATACAGCATATAAAGTAGTTACAATTAACTTCAAAATGCTAGTTGCACTTTATTGCAGAATAATAATAATAATAATAATAATAATAATAATAATAATAATAATAATAACTAACATTGGCCATTCTGTCTCCAATAATCACTACTTTTACCTCTTTACTAATACATTCATACTTCTACTTATATTTTATATTTTATTTTTGTAGGACCTTTACTCAAAATATTAAGATATTTTTACAAATTGATTTGAATAAAAGTTCTGAATACGTCTACTAAATTTCAGAGAAAAATATTGTACTTACTTAATATTCTACATACAAAACGTGATCAATTTATAGGATATGATGCATTAAGGATGGATAAAATCCTCTATTATCTCTATGGTATGTATTTGGGTTTGTTTCACTATAAAGATATGTTTAGTTTCTGGAAAATGAGCCGACTGAAATGTCTGTATGTCTGGGTAATCCAGCAAATTAAATGCCTGAGCAGTCAAGATCTACTTGCATTTTTTATTTATTTGTAATAAAAAATACTTTTACAACATATTATTGCATCTTTTATTCGAATAAAAGTTCTGAACACTTCTGATGATCTGAGACAAAGACAGTCACAATGGATGATGAATTATTTTCATATGGTTGAAGTAGATAATACAGTAAAAAAAGATCAATTACAATCAATTATTTTCAAATAATGCACAAGGCAGCATCAGAAATAAGGTGTTGATGGCACAGCACTGCCATCTGCTGATCCACACTGATATTAAAAATATATATTAAAAATAATTTGACTCAAATTTCTAGTAAAAACTCTGATTAATTTCTCCACATTGGTCTTTTTTATTTTCCTCTACTGGTCCTACTAAATTTCAGAGACAAATATTGTACTTACTTAATATTCTACATACAAAACGTGATCAATTGATAGGATATGATGCATTAAAGATGGGCACTACTATGGATAAAATCCTCTATTAAGGTATGTATTTGGGGGATTGAGAAAAAGTTGGTAGATAAAATGAGCCGACTGAAATGTCTGTATGTCAAGATCTACTTGCATTTTGAATTTATTTGTAATAAAAAAATACTGTAACAACATATTATTGCATCTTTTATTTGAATAAAAGTTTTGAATACTTCTGATGACCTGAGACAAAGACAGTCACAATGAATGATGAATTATTTTACAGTAAAAAAAAAAAAAAGTACACATGAGATCAATCAATTATTGTCAAATAATGCACAAAGGCAGCATCAGAAATAAGGTGTTGATGGCACAGCACTGCCATCTGCTGATTCACACTGATATTCAAAATATATATTTAAAATAATTTGACTCAGACTTCTAGTAAAAACTCTCTTCATGATGAGTTATGATTTATTTCTCCTCATCATTATAGTGTCTTTTTATTTCCTCTACTGGTTCTGCTTCTCCACCCTGAAGCTCATGGTGAGGACATCCTGGATGCCAGCCTGCAGCTCATCGTGCTCCTGCACAGCAGAGACTCCTTTAGGGGTCCCAGTGAGGATGAGGTCTCCCTCCTCCAGGGTGATAAACTCACTGATGTAGCTGATGAGATAAGGGATGGAGAAGATCATCTGGTCGGTGCATCCTTTCTGCTTCAGCTGGTCGTTCACCTTCAGCCACAGAGTCACGTTGCTCGGGTCTGGGATGCGCTCTTTGGAGATGAACTCACTGACTGGACAGGAGGTGTTGAAGGCTTTAGCCAGAGTCCATGGAAGACCTTTGGATTTGCACTCATCCTGCACATCTCTGGCTGTCATATCCAAGCACAATGCATATCCTGCAACATGCTCCATAGCTGCAGACTGAGAGATAGCAGTGCCCCCTTTACCTATCACCACCCCCAGCTCCACCTCATGGTGCAGGTTGCTGCAGTAGTTGGGCACCTGGATGGAGGAGCCTTCTGTCACATAAGCAGAAGGTGGCTTCAGGAACAGGATGGGCTCGGTGGGAATGGCGTTTTTCAGCTCTTTTGCATGGTCTGCGTAGTTCCTCCCGACACAGATTATCTTCCTCCCCCATTCCCAGAAGCGAGATATGTTTCTTGCTGACATTGTGGAGAAGTTTGGGAAGGTTTGAGCCGCTCTGAAGCTGTCAGCACCGGTTTACCTGGACTTTGACCGACACTCACTGAGGGAGTGATGTGTAGGTCACGAACGAACCGGTTCAAAGACCCGACTCTTTTAAGTGACCGATGAGAGAGACGTTTTTTTTGTTTTTTTTGTTTTTTTTCTTTAAAGGGACTGTTTGTAACTTTTTACAAGTATAAATTTACCTTGACGGTTTCCCATGCGCACTCGCATATGCGCGCTTGCGTGTGGCTACGCTGTTCAGACTCAGACTCCAACACAAACTACACTGAAGCACCAAAACCATAAAGTTATATCTAGCGAAGCCTGTCTTGCAAAACAGTGTCAATTGACACAATCGGATCCGGGCCGGATGAGCTGCTTAATGAATGGGTCCGAATTGGATCAGGGCTGGATGAGCTCATTTGTGAGCGGATACGGGCAGTGTCCGGGCCGGATCCGGTCTGGATCCGTGATCCGTATCTGTTACGGATCCGTCCCGCCATGCAAGTGGACTCCTATCCGGACCCGTTTTGCGGATTCGTACCGGAGCCTAACATGCCTCCGGAGCGGATCCGGTGCGGAGTCAATTTGCTATCTGGGAACTCTTCCTGCTCCAGCCCCCCGACCACGGCCAGAATACACAGGGGAGACCGTAGCTTTGGTCAGCGGAGTCTCTACTGTATTCTGCTCCTCTGCCTGCTTGTCTTCACTCACACAACGCGCTCGTTCTCGCTCCAGCTCTACACGTGCATGCGCGCACACTACACACTGCAGAAGAGTTAGTAGCTCTGAGAATATCTAGTGAATGTACAGTGGACGTTTGTGCAGAAATAAATGCTGCAGCCCCTCCAGACCAACAGAGGTTTTCCGTGTCTTGTGAAGTGACAGGGCTCCGCAGAGAGAAACGTTATCGTCTCTGACCGGGGGCCGGTGTCTCGGGACACCGGGAGGGAGGCTGAAGCAGGAAAAGCCAACACTAGGTTGATTCATGGAGAGACCTTCATCTGGTCAGCTAACATTACTGCCAAGCAGCTGAAATATAGAGTGATATTGTGGTTTTAGCTGACGTGTTTCGCCTCACTGTTTTGAGCGATGCTCGTTCATGTCTATTTAGAGTGAGCAAGCGCGAGCCCGACGCTGACTTTCGTTGACTTAACGGCCACTGGTGTCGCTGTTAACAAGCATTTCTGAAAGTTACAAATAGTCCCTTTAAGTAATATATGTCCACACATCCTAATCATAGGTTAAAACAACTAAAGCTAAATTTGGCTGAATTATAAAAGGCAGAAGTGGTAAAACAAAGAGCCGTTTGGGAGACGAAAGAGCCGGCTCTTCTTGGTGAGCTGAGCCAAATGATCTGGATCACTAAAAAGAGCCGGAATTCCCATCACTAACCGACACCCTCCAAGGACCGCGAAGAGAGATGATTCACCTACGGCGAGCCTGAGGGGACAAACAGTAAACTCAAAAAACAAATCAAACCTGTTACATCGATGTATTTAAAAGCGTTTATCAGGACGAAAAAATAAAATAAACATCCCTCACATGTATCTTAGTGTATCTTTCTTGATTCCTCATTAAAAAAAATGCTCAAAAATAACACATTTATTCGTGTTTTTAACTGATCTATCTAACCCGATCGACTCCCCACGGTTTGATTGGTTGAGTCTGGCGGGTGAAAGGGTAAAAGGAGGACGAACCCGGAATTAAAGCTGAACTAAACTTCTCTGGTTTACTTGAATGCGATAAGGAAATATAATCTGCTGTTGTTATGTTATTCAAGTCACTCGTAGGGAGTGCCTGCACTCTGCTCGGAGCTGCTACAGCCTTCAAATACGGTACGTTCACTCGATTATTCAGCATGTTAACTAGTTTAGCAGTTAAGTTAAATGAACGTTAGCTAGTTTGTTGACACGTGTTTTTTATTTTTGTTGTTTGTTGAGAGAGGAGGGCCACATGATCACAGATGGCCTGTCTGAGCAAACATCTGCACCTTATTACATAACCTCCTCTTTCTCAGTCAGTTTAGGTAGAGTTAGATTGTTTAAAGCCTGAAAACAGCCATGAGGAGGTGCAGAAGTCTTTAATTACAATATGATGAAAGGTTATTGATGGAATTTCTGCCCAATGATGCCAAAACAATATACTGCCTACTACCACCTTAACATTAACATTACAGTGTCCATTTAAAGCAGGGGTCAGCAACCTGAGGCTCTTCAGCTCCTCTCCAGTGGCCCCCTGTGGATTTATAAAAATGGAAATGAAGAACTGTTTTGTGTTTACATTTTCATTTTTGTTTATCATTGTTGTAGGTCTATGGTACGACAGAGTATTAGGGCCATATTGAGAAAAAAATACATCTGAGATTTTGAGAATAAACTCAGAATATTATGAGAATAAAGTCTAGTAATATTCTGACTTTTTTTCTCGTAAAGTTATAACTTTGTTCTCGTAATATTACGCCTTTTTTCTCGTTAAGTTATGACTTTATTCTCGTAATATTCTGATTTTTTTTTTTTTTTTTCTCGTAAAGTTATGACTTTATTCTCATAATATTATTACTTTATTCTGTAAATCTCAGATGTTTTTTCCCTCAATGTGTCCCTAATACTCCGTAGTACATTGTCTCTTTGGCCCTCACTGCATTAGACTTATATACTTAGACTATAAACTGTGTTACCTTCATCACAATGATCAAATGTTTTGCGGCTCCAGACAGATTTTTTTTTTGTTGCCTATGGCTCTTTTGATAGTAAAGGTTGCTGACCCCTGAGTTAGGCCAATGAGTGCAGCTGTGACCATAGCAACAGGCTGGGGATTCATTATTGATAATATTGAGCCTGATTTTATTCTATGTCTAGAGAATGTTTTGTTTTGGTTTCCATAAAGGTAACAGTAAAATCAAAGAACAATATATTATTAATCTGATTATTCTCTTGTTGTTGTTAGCTTACTGAACAGTTTAATGCCATCAGCTTCCTGGTGTTTGTGTCTAATTAAATAGACATTTCTAAGGAGTGTCTGCCTGTCATAAAACCAGAGTATTTTACAGGAATAAAATGAGATTAAGAGAGTTTCCTCATTTCAGTCTGTCAAATATTGACTTGTATCTTCTTGTCCTGAAGCCCCTGTTGAAGTCCGGGCCCAGGCAGCTGCCCTCCTTCACAGCGCAGTGAGGAAATCCTCAATGGTGGAACAAGCAAACATGAGGGTTGAACTTCTCCCAGCTCTCAGTGACAACTACATGTACCTCCTGATAGATCCGGACTCCAGAGAGGCAGCTATTGTTGACCCTGTGGAGCCAATAAAGGTCAGTGCATTAATTAAAATGGACCTTAAAGGGAGATTTGTGAAGTATTTAGTACTTATCAACATGAGAGTGGGCAAATATGCTGTTTTATGTAAATGTATGTATATATTTATTATTGGAAATCAATTAACAACACAAAACAATGACAAATATTGTCCAGAAACCCTCACAGGTACTGCATTTAGCATGAAAACAATATGCACAAATCATAACATGGCAAACTGCAGCCTAATGTATTATAGTATAATTATTGTAATAATCATGCATGACTAATATTTTTTAAATTAATATTTAAAAAAAATCTCTAGGTTTACTAATACCCTCATTTTAGAAATTCTGAACTAATCACTGAAACACTATTTCAGTTTGACCTTTTTGTGCTTTCAACAGGTTGTGGAAGCCGTCAGAAAACATGGCGTAAAACTCACAACAGTTCTGACCACTCATCACCACTGGTAAGCTACAAGTTAAGTTAATCATTTATTTTACACACAATGTTACACTGGCTACAATTGATTTACTATATTCATGAGAACATTCATGAGAAAACTCTAAAGCTAACCACTGACCATGTTCTCTGCTCAGGGATCACGCTGGTGGAAATGAGAAGATGGTGAAGCTAATGCCGGGACTGAGGGTCTACGGAGGAGACGACCGAGTCGATGCCATTACAAAGAAAGTTTCTCATTCCCACAGTTTCAAAGTAAGAGACCATCAAACTGTCTATTCTACAATCCAAACATCTAATGACTGATGTTTGCTCACTGGTGTCATTCTTTGCCAGATTGGATCACTCAACGTCAAATGCCTGTTTACACCGTGTCACACAACTGGACACATCTGCTACTATGTGACGAAGGAAAACAGCACCGAGCCGGCAGCTGTTTTCACAGGTAATCGCATTTAGATTAGATGAACTACAGATGATACCGGAGACAATAACTTCTTGATTCAGTATTGATTCAACCTTTGTAACAAGTCAGCTCTCCTAAGGATGCTCTTTTTTTTCCCATGCAGGGGACACACTGTTTGTGGCTGGTTGTGGTAAATTCTTCGAGGGTACAGCAGAGCAGATGCACAAAGCCTTGATAGAAATCCTGGGACGCCTGCCTCCTGAAACGGTGAATACATGCACTCCACCTGTAATGTCAGTGTCAAGGGTATTAACGTAAACACTAAAGAAAATAAAGTAAGATTACAGCAGATTTGTGACAGAAGATTTAGAGATTAGATTTAGCTTTTGCAGTTTTTAAAATCTTATTTTACATTTTGGGTGTTGGAAATGTATCATATTCTGATAACGTATACTTGACCTGTAAGACAAACTGACTAACCGCAGTGTTTTTGTGTTTAAAGCGTGTTTACTGCGGTCACGAGTACACCGTCAGCAATCTGAAATTTGCACGTCACGTGGAACCGGACAACGAAGTCATTCAGAAGAAGCTGGCGTGGGCAAAGGTATTTAACTGACGTGTCACAGCCAAGCAATCATTGCTTCCATCAGATCATCAACCTCTGAAACTGTAAATAAAAACTACCATGCGTCCGTGTGTTTGTATTTCTGTAGGAGAAATGCAGCAATGGAGAACCAACCATCCCGTCCACGGTGGCAGATGAATTCACATTTAACCCCTTTATGAGAGTAAAGTATGTAGCGCATGATTTAATACTAATTATACTTTATTTACTTACTGCTGATGTATGTGTAGTTTGTTTAGAGCTAATTACGTTTCTTTGATGTTAAATTCAGAGAGAAGTCCGTCCAAGACCACGTAAAGCAGACAAGCCCGATTGAAACCATGAGAAGTCTCCGGAAAGAAAAAGACGGCTTCAGGGTGCCCAAGGAGTGATGTCCAGGGACTTTTCTTAACTGCTTACAACACTGCGAGCTGTCAATAGTGAACTACAGAAAACATCTGCATCTTCAAAGCCTCCATAAATCAATCTACTACATTCATGCTCCCATTTTTCATCACTACATTCAGCCCTAATATGGCTAGAAACTTGTTTTAGTTGACTTTGGTTTGTTTGGTATGTTGGTTTTAAGGAATATATGGCCATTAATTCAATGCTTTAAATGACAAATAAGTTTGTAAATCTGAGTTTTAGAGTCTATTTAATATATTAATGTACAAACTACAATTTCATGAAGTGTTAAATGGGAGCAACTTGAAGAAAAAATGTTGGAATACGTGTACAATTTCTGTAAATTGATAAAATAATTTTGTTGTCTGTAAAGATTCGTATCAATGCTTTATTTTGGAGGGCTTCCGCGTGGCATTTCTTTTCATATTTGCGTGGAAGCTGTTAGTTTGGTTGTTTGTTATGTGAAATTCAGCACAAGTGCTTTTTTATTTCTTCCTTTATTCAAAAGCGCTCTGTAAGCAAAGCATTGTCTACTTATTGCTGTGTCAGCATTAAATGTTAGATACCCTGAATGCTCGTTTGCATGTAAAGCACAATCTTAAAAAGAATATTGCATGATGTTCTTCGAAAAAAGCAATAAAACAAATCTATTCTAAGTCGTTAAAAATAAAAGTCTTGCTTTCAAAAAGTGCTTTAAGTATAAGTGCTCATTATGCAGAATGTCCCTATTGAAACATATGTTATCATATATATTATATTATTGGATTATTACAAGAGCATTAGCATGTAGTAACTACTATAATATAATTACATCATGGGTGTTTAGGGCCTTCAACTACTTCATACACTGTTGGGTTATTAAATCTATATAACTGCTTCACATTTTATATGATGATCATATGTTTTA
>CAKAOH010000350.1:0-43488 GCA_916701665.1 Sebastiscus tertius | reverse complement strand
CCCCCCCCCCCCCCCCCCCCCCCCCCCCCCCCCCCCTGTGTGTGTGTGTGTGTGTTTGTTGTGGAACACAAAAGCAGATGGCACGGTGACTTTGTAAAATCCAAAATTAGGTATGTTTTCATGAACTTCATGCTCATTGGCTATGTAAATCGCACAGTCAGACAGTCATGAAAGACAATGTGTTTTGCAGCTTTTCCACCGAGATCATGTTTGTTGATTGAAATCTGCTCGCTGCTTGGAGTCTCTCAACTCTTTTAATTCTGTGCGTTGTCCTCACATACAGTAAGCTAGACTTCTTTGTCCTCTAATGGACGGAAAAATGAAGGACTGTCTCCTCACGTGAGTCATCTGATTGGCGTCACAAATTTAAAACACAGAAGACAAAAGACTTCAATTTCAACAGTGCTAAAACTTCTTTTGTTGATTTGGAAATGAAGGCCACAGTCTGCCAGTTGGACTTTTACTAATTACAGTATGGATGTTCTTTTTTTTCTTGGATGTTGATGTGATGTTCGCTCGAAACACTGGCCTTCAGGTGATCTTTTTACGTCTGTCTGGTTCGGCTTTGGATAAAAACAATTTGGCTTTTAGGTGCTCGTAAAAGAAAAGTAGAGGCCTATGACACCGTCACATCTCCACGCCTGCATCCATGTGTGAAAGCGGAATGTCTTATCTCCGAACTTTTAAACGATTTCTCGGTAGTGCTGCCTTAGCGTGTAGAGAGTCATTAGCTGTGTTAAATGGGGTTGGAGTGGTGCTAATTGTTCACAAACCAATCACTAACATTGCAGGCTCTAATTAATTTCTGTTTTCTGACTCTGCAAACAATAGCCAATTTGTTAAATTTTATCAGTATGCAAATGTGTGGCTCTACAGTAGTAATCCAATAGAGGCCAGACATATTGGAGGATTCTGGGTTGCAGAAGGAAAAGAGCTAGAAATTGTCTGAAGTTAGCATCAGATCAGTGACCTGATATTGCATATTTTTAAAGGAGATTGCTAATCTTCCTACATGTACTGAAACTTAAAGGGGGACTATGTAAAAATAAATACATCTATCTCTTAAAAGTTAAATTAATAAGTGAAACAATGCTCTTTTGCTCAATTCAGTACATTTAGCAGTTTTGCTGCTACAGCCCTACTTGGTCTGGTGTGACCTGTAGCCTTTGTTGGATGATGTTAGCTAACTGTTTACTAGCTTTAGGTAGATACTTAAGTGTAACTGCCATACTTAGCCAATTTGCTGTCTTTATGACTCTTCCCTATTTGTCCTACCGTATGTTACTCTACATTTTTGTATGTCATAGAACATTTCAATGGCTTTATTACAACACACAAACAAACAATAAGAAGTAAACAGACTCTGCTTCAACAGAAAGCATGTTTGTTGCTTCCTGGTTGTGGTCCCTTTCCATTTGCCCTCATTTAGGTAGCCTAATAATGATGTCTTCGAAGTGACTTACCCAAGATAATCTTTAAATTAAGTTACGTAGAATTGCTTTGATATTAAGAAGTTAAGATTTTAAAGGTGCAGTGTGTAGGATCTGGCGGCATCTAGCGGTGAGGTTGCAGATTGCAACCGACATTGCTGCTGGCTGCGTGAAGAGGACCCGCTCCGTACGGCTCATTCTAAGTTAATGGAAACAAAATTATTCTTATTTTCAGGTTATTATACACTAAAAAAACAGTCATTAATATTATATTACATTTCTGGGAAGTGAGATCCAGAAACACACCTGCAATTACAGCTTATTGCCATAGATGTCGCCAAAGAGAAGAAACAGAGATATTCGAGATTGAGGCTAAAGAACAAATTTAAGTCTAAGTTTAAGTTCAATTTAATGGTGAAATGTCATCACATGGACATACAGTATGTTTAAGTAAAGCAGAAAGTAGCATGACAATATGTTATGTTATATAGTATGCTGCCACAAAAAGTGTGGGATAAGTTGTAGTAGTGGAAGCGCGAAATACAATTTATATGGTCTATCTGTATTGTTTTGTGCTTACATGATTTTGTGTATGTTTCAGACATGGCGCGTCGTTGGTGCACATTGGAGGGCGGCTTCCTCAGCTACTACGAGAGCGAGCGTAGCCTGTCGGCCATCGGCAGGGTGGACGTCTCTGAGGTGGTCAGCCTGGCTATCAGCAACACAGAGACAATGACTGGAGCTGGGTATGAACACACACACTAACACACTGTGTACATATCGTTACTGTCTAGTGAAAACCTTATAACTCTAAAATCTGCTGTAAACTTTTGAGGCAAGATCCGAAGTGCTTCCTTCGATTTTGAGTAGTGGTATTTTCTTCACCTAAACTTTAAATGACTAAATGGTTTAAAATATGGATTTTCACAATTGAAGTTAAACCTTGAAAATCACTTAAATTGGACTTAATGAAGTTGTTAGAGTGTTAATTTCAAAGAGGACCTATTGTGCTTTTGTGCTTTTCCCCTTTCCTTTATTGTGTGATATAGTTTTTTGTGCTTGTAAAAGTTCTGCAAAGTTACAAAGCCTAAAGTCCACGCCAAAGGGAGTTACTCTCCCCCACAGAAACACTGATCCTGAACTGCATAAAACGCCTTGCTCGAAGTCCCGCCTTTTTCTTCTGTAACGTGGTGATGTCACAAAGTAACATATTTGCATAATCCCTTGCCTAGCGGTTAGTTTGGCACGCCCTCAAACAAAGCTAGTTAGTGTTGAAAATGAAAGCATGTTTATGTTCTAGTAGAAACCCAAAATATCAGTATGCATCTAAAATAAGCACAATAGGTCCTCTTTAATATATAACATTTAATATTGATGTGATTCTAGTGCATTAAAGGATAATTTATTCATAATTCATAAAACAGTTCAGGCGGGCTTTCATTTACACTCAAAATTTGCTCTCACACAGACAAACACATACCCATATGCAGTCATTTGAAATGCCATTAAATCATAATTTATATGATTGTTCAACCTTCTTCGAGGACACACTCGCCACACATACCCCTTTTTAAATGATTTATTTCCTTTTATTCGGCTGTATTGCAATTTACTGCGTATGTAACATGTAAACACAGGCTTCCGCACAGTTTCTCCCCACTTGTCATATGTCTCATTTGCATAATCTTAACTTGAGCATTATTCAATTTAACCGAACCTATCACGGCTTTATGGGCGCCATATTTCCTGTTTACTTTGGCGGAGATGCAGGCGAACGTCGCAAGCTTTTAACTGCCCTGCCCGCCGTTCACTTTACCGCGCGCCGCCTCCCCGCTCTCTCAGATTATTATGATTCAGTTAAAAAAGTTCCTCGACAAAACAACAAACTTTTTCTTTATGTCTTCTGGAAGTATGACAGGCGCACTAAGAAGAAACAGATGTCTCGATCCTTTTCCCGCTCACCCTCCTCTCCCATCTCCCATTGGGTCGCACCGTGTGTGTGTTCATGTGTGTGTGCTTCCCGGGTCTGATAATGGTTTATGATTAAAGCATAAGCAAGGTCCTTAATGACAGCAGCAGATGTTCTGAAGAGGAAACAATGCTTTTATTTGTTAATTTTATTTATACAGCCATTAGAAAACACATCTGGCCTGCTACAACTGTGACCTTTCTAATGAGCTGGACACAAACACACAGTCATGACAGGTTACAATGAGAATATATAGTGTTGCACGGAACGCCACAAAGCAACGGTGACACGCCACCATTTTTAGCTCAGCGCATACATCCCAGTTACAGGTCACGGCGTCGCCCCCAGAAAGGCTATTATTTCTCTGTCGCCAACACTCATAATGGCTGTGCGTTTCACTAGATTAAACTCTGCCTCCCTCCCTCTCACTTTTCTGTAACTTCCAGCGTTCCCAGCATGCCTGCACGCCGAGTCGAGCGAGCGGGGACGCCTCACCTCTTGACTGTCTGTGCCGCTCATGAATATTAACGTATGCAGATGACACACTCCCACCAGCAGCCTATCGCCGCGCTACAGGAGGCCGTAGGTGTCGCTTCCATTAAGCGCTGCATTTGGGTAATTTCACCGTGGCAGAGGACACCGTGAATTATAGCGCGGCCCCGACACACACGCGTCTGCTAAAGTCGTATGAATATTACAAACCCACTCCTAAGGAATTAATGCAAAGGGAGCATGTTGGCTGGTGATAAGTTTTTTTTTTTCTAGGGACTTTTTTTTTTTTTTTGACTCATCCGTCCTGTTTCGACAAGAACATTTCTGAGTCAATCCTGACCTTCAAATTCAACTGGAAACCTTGGAAACAACCCTTTTTTTCTCTTTTTCTATTTCACCATTTCACTCTTTTTTTTCTCACCGTCTTCTTCTCTCACACACCAACAAAAATAGCAGTATTTTAAAAAGACTGTTAGAAGGGCTTAGGTGCTAACTTTGCCAGCGAGACGAGTTAGATATATGAGGGCTGGGGAATTAAGACTTTCTCAGAGCACAGGAAAGCCTTAAGGAGAAAATAAAAGGCTACGGAAACACATATAGATACCTCTACGCTTGTTTTAAACCACCGGTGAATCTTGTGCAGTAGATTCCTCCACGAGGAAAAGTGCGTGTAAGCTCTGTCAAACTTTACTCAACAACAGAAAGTACTTTTTTTCAATACGGCACACTCAAATTTTGCACATGAGCTCGTCTACTGTAATTTGACTTCACCTTAGTCAATATCAAATCAAGCGAGGTTGTATTTTGGATACGAGATCAATACTGTTCTTATCCACAATAATTGAATTGAAAGTCTGACTGCAAGTAAAACTTCTATAAAATAAGGCCGAGAATCTGTTTCCACAGCTGAACAGTAAGTTACGTTTCATTTAATTTGTATTGCCTATTTTATTGGTCTTGTTTTCAGCCTTATATTTCATAAATGGTCAATAATCAGGTGTTAGCGAAAAATCGTTTAAACTATACTAATTTCTTTAACGCATGAATGCAACTTGCGATTTCTAGGCTGCAGTGGGCTCAGTTTTAAAGCTAGAGTGAAAATACTTGCATCATATGAAACTAGAAAGACTAAAGAATCTATTGCTACCAACCATGTCATACTAGCTAGTCGCAATGGAGGCTAAATAACGCTCCAAACTTATACTACATTTTGGTGAGGAAAAACTGGTATTGCCATTTTCAAAAGGGGTCCCTTGACCTCTGACCTCAAAATATGTGAATGAAAATGGGTCCTATGGGTACCCACGAGTCTCCTCTTTACAGACACGCCCACTTTATGATAATCACCTGCAGTTTTTGGTCAAGTCATAGTCAAGTCAGCACACTGACACACTGACAGCTGTTGTTGCCTGTTGGGCTGCAGTTTGCCATGTTATGATTTGAGCATATTTTTGATGCTAAATGCAGTACCTGTGAGGGTTTCAGGACAATATTTGTCATTGTTTTGTGTTGTTAATTGATCTCCAATAATACATATATACATACATTTGCATAAAGCAAGCACATTTGCCCACTCAAATGTTGATAAGAGTATTAAATACTTGATGAATCAGCGATTAATCATGATAGATATTTTAATCGATTGACAGCCCTAGTCTTTTTCCGTTATTTCTTGCTGTTGGATAGGAAAACCAGTATTGCTTTCTCACGACAGAGTAACACTGTGAGTACAAATGCTCAGAACCAAAAAAAGATCATCACGAATACACCTCAAATATGCCAGCGTGTGACACTACAGTAGTAGGTAAGGGAGGAATCTGATCACTGTGTGTATTATGCAAACTTGACAGTAACCAGGTTTTTGTAGTGCACTATTTCCTGCGTAAAGTTGGATAAAATAAACAAGAAATAACAAGTCCTTAAAAGATTTATTGCATCTCATACAAAAGATGTAACGTTCAGAGAGAGAAACCATTTCTAATTGCAGACACATGCAGTACAAGAATGTGTCCTGTGTGATGACGGCCTTATGTTATCCCAAGTTCTTCTGTCTCTCAGCACGCTATTGTTTCAACACCTTTCACTCTCTCTCTGTCTTTGTCTCTCTCTCTCTTCCCTCTCCCCAGCCACTCCCTCCCTCTGGGACTCTCATAATGCAGCGTTCATCTCTTACCCCTCTGTCTTCTCCTTCTGTCTTTACGATACCATTTGCCCGGCACGTCGACGCACCCCTCCGCCACTCCATCCCCTCGCTCTCCCTCTGGGGACTTCCTCTAACAAGCGCCTGCACACCTGCCGGCGAAGCGAAGAGAAAGGGTTGGGGGGGGGGAGAGGGTGGAGGAAGAGAAAGAAGAGGGTGGGGGTGAAAAACGTGAGGGCACACAAACACCCGCGTCTCGCTTGTTCCCCTGACACATGTACGAAGAGTTAGACTCGGCGCTGCCGTGACCCCCGTGACACGCCACCTTAAACACCCATCGCTGTAGCATTTAGAGCCTCCCTCGCTGTAGCGTACCAGTGGAAACGAGGCCACCGCTTGGCAGTGTGTTCAAACCATTAAGATAGTGATACTATGACCTCTGTACCTTCACGCTGAGAGAGAGAGAGAGAGAGGCAGACAGAGAGAGAGAAGGTGGAGGCAGAGACGACAGGAGGAGAAAGACCAACAAAGATTAATAGCTGCCTTTTTGCTTCCGACAGCAACGGTTTTGCCTGCGAGTGTGTCTGGATGAATGAGTGTGGGAGTGCATTCATGCTCCTTTTTTTTTTTTATTTTGAAGGATTATATAGTTGGTGTGTGTATATAACCTAATGCGCACATACATTTTTTTTGTTCATAACCCACCCAGGGGAGTGTGAATGCTCCTCACTGACTGACTGACTGTCACACAAAAGCACATTCATGACAGTTTCAAGGCAAAATGTGAATGTGATCTGAACTATGTTACATTAGAAGCCTGCTCTAAGCACTGCATCTCAATAAAAAAAATGGCAATGTCTCTTCACATAAATAGACTAGAAATATACAGAAATATGATTCAGTAAGTGCTATAAAATGTTAATACAAACAGAAATATAGAGAATTATATTATCAATCATCCTCTGTGTAAAATAAATACATATATATTTTAATTTTAAACAGAAAATGATATATGTGTGTATAGAGTATGTGTGTTCAAAATGTACCTTAAAGGGAGATTTGTCAAGTATTAAATACTCTTATAACCATGAGAGTGGGAAAATATGCTTGCCTTATGCAAATGTATGTATATATTTATTATTGGAAATCAATTAACAACACAAAACAATGACAAATATTTTCCAGAAACCCTCACAGGTACTACATTTAGCATCAAAAATATGCTCAAATCATAACATGGCAAACTGCAGCCCAACAGGCAACAGCAGCTGTCAGTGTGTCAGTGTGCTGACTTGACTATGACTTGACCCAAAACTGCATGTGATTATCATAAAGTGGGCATGTCTGTAAAGGGGAGACTCGTGGGTACCCATAGAACACATTTTCATTCACATATCTTGAGGTCAGAGGTCAAGGGACTCCTTTAAAAATGGCCAGTGTTTCCTCCCCAAGTTTGGAGCGTTATTTAACCTCCTTCACGACAAGCTAGTATGACATGTTTGGACCAATGGATTCCTTCCGTTCTTGTTTCATATGATACCAGTATCTTCACTCTCTAAAACTGAGCCTGTTACAACTTCCAAAATCACAAGTTGCGTTAAAGTGTTAAAGTCTCTGCCTTAACTGTTTACCAAAAAAAAAAACGTTATTAAACTCTGATTAATAAGTGATATTTATCCCCGCGGAGGAAATTACAGTTGTTCCATTTTACAAAAAATATATATATATAAACACAGAGAAGTTATAAGAAAAAATAGAAATAAGAATACAGATGAAATATCAAAAATAAATGTAAATGTAAAATTAACTGTCAAAGAAATCACATAAATTGAAGTATAGCGGACATCAGATTACTGCATACCATTTCATTTCAATTAAAACATTTTAGCATTTAATCATTAAAAAAAAAATAATTTAAGTTCCATGTTCTATCATCTATTATTCCATTACTTTTCCTGATGTTTTTTTGATTTTTGCCGTGGTATCTTTTCAATATCAGAATCGAGATATTTAGGCAGGGTATCGTATCGAAGTCAGAATTTTGGTATCGTGATACTTCAGGCATCCTTTCCCTTTCAACTCAAATAAATTAAGACAAGTCAAATACTCAACCAGTCACACTCCTCTGTTTAAAATATGTGCGTACATTATGTTTGTTATCCAAAATGAGCCACTGCTCAAGTTGACAATTTGAAACCGTCATCGTCTGATGGCTGATTGGCTAAAATGACCGATTGAAGAGTCTAGATGCAGCACTGTCTGGAAATTGTTAAAATGATTTGTGTCCACTGATGGTTGTTGGTGTGTCTCATCTCCAGCTTTTGTTAAAACAGTATAAATTACTATTAATGGTGAGCATGTAAACAGGACGAACCTGCATATTTCCATCATTTCGTTTCGTGGAAACTTGTGTGTCCCATCGACAGTCGCCATGTCTGTTTTTAATTGTATGTGTGCAAATGTACACAGATTTTGGCGCTTGCTTCCTGCTTCGTGTGTGTGTATGTGTGTTTGTGAGGACACTTTCCATTCCAGATACCTAATAGTGAGCCGTGTGTCTCTGGCAGGGCTGTGTTTACCGTGGAGCTGTACCTGCAGACAGAGCGAGCACTGATTGTCGGAGCTGAAACACAGGAAACGCAGCATGACTGGATCCAGGCGCTAACAAAGGTGACACACTTTGCATACAGCACACACACACACACACACACACACACACACACACACACACACACACACACAAACACACTTATTTCCACTGCCTCCTTTTTAAGATTGTTTTTCACTTAAAGTTACAAAGAAGACACTGTGTGAATGTGCAGCAGAAGTACAGCACATCCGTACTTTTTGTTTCGTTTCACTCTGCCACTTTGCAACGCACACATTGTCCTCAGCGAGCCCAACGCGCTGCCTGCGCTTCTTTCAATAAAACAAGTGGTTGTACTATTGCCTTTTTTTATCTCTTCAATCCCAGGAAACCCAGTCATAGATAGAGGACCGTATAGCTGCATTAGTCCATATGTCTCTCCATCTGGATCATAGGCCTTCCACGCCTCCGTATTTCAATTTGAATCAACGGCCAGACATAGCCGAGCGGAAGGAATGGAAATGTACTTGAGCTACAGTTTATCCTCAACAAGTTCTGTTTTTCTGTTGCACTTTGTTTTGAGGTGACACACCGCGGTAAAAAAAAAAAGTTTCATGCTGTTAAAGGGACTGTTTGTAACTTTTTACACGTATAAATCTACCGCATATGTGCACTCGCGTGTGGCCGGAGTCTCTCCTCCGCTGCCTGCCTGCCTTCACTCACACACCGCGCGCGTTCTCGCTGTCTCGCTCCACCTCTACACGTGCATGGGCGCTCACTCCACACTGCAGAAGACTTCGTAGCTCTGAGAATATCTAGTGAATGTACAGTGGACGTTTGTGCAGAAATAACTGCTGCAGCTCCTCCAGACGAACAGAGGTTTCCTGTGTCTTGTGAAATGACGGAGCTCCGCAGCGAGAAACGTTATCGTCTCCCTCTGGCTGCGGTCGGGAGATGATAACGTTTCTCTTCCTGCTTCAGCCCCGGCACCGACCCGCTTTTCCTGCTTCAGCCTCCGGAGACTGAAGCAGGGAAAGCCAACACTACGATCAGCGGTGATTCATGGAGAGACCTTCGTCTGGTCAGCTAACATTACTGCCAAGCAGGTGAAATATAGAGTGATATTGTGGTTTTAGCTGACGTGTGTCGCCTCACTGTTTTGAGCGATGCTCGTTCATGTCTTTTTAGAGCGAGCAAGCGCGAGCTCGACGCTGACTTTCTTTGACTTAAAGGCCACAGGTGTCGCTGTTAACAAGCATTTCTGAAAGTTACAAACAGTCCCTTTAAAGTTCTTAATCAGCCTGTCCTCTCTTTGTGCGACTCGCAGTGCTTCGTCCCGTCTAAAGTGGAGGGCCTGGCGCAGAGGGACAGCGAGCTGATCGGTAGACTGCACTACAAAGAAGGCCACGACATGTACCACTGGAGGGTGGGCTGGTTTACGCTGGAAGGCTCTGCCCTGCGCTTCAGCTCAGGGGAAGACGAGGGAGAGGAGGAAGTCCTTCAGCTCAAACAGCTACAGGAGCTCAGTAAGCACGCTGCTTTTTTTTACATTATTATTTTTCCACTTCTCCGTATGACTCGCCGTCCTCGTTAAACCAGATAACGTGTGAGCACAGTTGAGTTCTGTTCCTTGTAAAAATTGGATGGTGTGACACAGCTTGTTATAATAGCTATAAAAGTCTCTCTATTCACCTCAGAGGTCAGCACAGTCAAGATGGTTTGCAAAGGGTCAGTGGTGCAAATTCAGGTGTTGGAAGTTCAACCAAAGTTAAACTGTATTTTCTTTCACAAGGTTCCTGTGGATCTTCAAAAAGTCTTAAAAGGCATTGAATTCTAAAAATAAGGCTTTATTGGTATTAAAATGTCTTGAATCAATCTTAAAAGTGTCTTAAAATGACAAAAGGCATGGGAATAATAATAATAATGATAATAAAGGGAATTAGCTTGTGTGTCTTAGTTTCCTTATAGCTTCAACTAAGTCGGATTGGTCACAGGTTAGAGACCAGACAAATATCAGCTCCTTTGCTCAAAATTGAAGATCGTTGTAAAAATAAAACATTGTTGTATGATCCTGAATCACTTAACCAAACTAAAAAGTTCTCATTCAACCTGCGACCAGAGGTTACCAGCAACCCTGAACTTTATCCAGCGATATCTCTGTCAATTGTAAATGAAAAGATAAATTCACCGGTGGAAAGCTGAAGATTTTGCCGTTCTGAAGGTGGCTGTCATTCTATCATGAAGGCAAGGGCAGGCAAGTGACCATGTTCCTTTTATTTGGTTTTCTCAGGTTAAAAGCTTTTAAAAAGCACCCTTAAAAAATAATCTCCTGACATCTGATCTAATCCGCTTGAACATACAGTACCTTGGAAATCATCAAGACTCATAGAATCAGTTTTCTGTAACATTTTTGGGATATTTCAAACCTATTTGATGGCCATTTTGACCTCAAGATCT
Organism: Sebastiscus tertius; assembly: GCA_916701665.1. NCBI lineage: Eukaryota > Metazoa > Chordata > Actinopteri > Perciformes > Sebastidae > Sebastiscus > Sebastiscus tertius. The sequence goes on along the minus strand of CAKAOH010000350.1, from coordinate 32,413 downwards.
GTGAATGAAAATGGGTTCTATTGGTACCCACGAGTCTCCCCTTTACAGACATGCCCACTTTATGATAATCACATGCAGTTTAGGGCAAGTCATAGTCAAGTCAGCACACTGACACACTGACAGCTGTTGTTGCCTGTTGGGCTGCAGTTTGCCATGTTACGATTTAAGCATATTTTTAATGCTAAATGCAGTACCTGTGAGGGTTTCTGGACAATATTTGTCATTGTTTTATGTTGTTAATTGATTTCCAATATCAAATATATACACACATTGGCATAAAGCAAGCATATTTACCCAGTCCCATGTTGTAAATATTTTTTGAACAGATAAAAAATGTGCGATTACTCGTGATTAACTATTTGAATTGATTGACAAACCCATTTCTTAACACATAATTGGTTAATGCATTTATCTCAGCTCTGTCTCAAATTGCCACAGTTTACATGAGCAAACAATCCCTGGTTAAATAGCTTCAGTGGAGCTTTTGATACGCAATAAATTTGTTTTTATAAAATCTCACAGACAAAAATGCTTGAATATGGTTGGTAGTGTCAGTGTCTTTTTAAAATCCACTCACCATTTTGATATACAGTGTGATTTCCAAACTACTTGCATTTACAATTACTTAATGATGCCAGAGGATGCATGCAAGCAACCGGTGTCAGAAGACATTTCGTCTTCTCGCACCATTACGCATTTCTGTTGGATCTCTGCTCTAATTGGCTGGCGTAATCTTCCATTCTAAAAAATCATCCAGGAGACTAGAGGAGAGTGAGGAGATGCCCCAGACATGTACACGAGAAGACGATCTGTTAATATTAGCTCAGTAGGCATCGATATAATGCGACGTCAAGCATCAGCCAAAGCAGGATTAAGATTTCCCTGAGCTGTTCTTCACATTGCTTTCAGCATTATACAAATCTGGAATATCCACAGTATGATGGTAGCATTCTTTCTGCTAATATCTCCATATTACTGGCAAAAAAACAGTTATTTAAAGGTTCAGTGTGTAGGATTCGGTGGCATCTAGCGGTGTGGTTGCAGATTGCAACCAACTGAGCATCCTTACCATAATAGCACTACTTTAGGAGCAACGGAAGTCCGACGGCATATCACGGTTTTGCACTCCGCAGCTCACGTTACAGCAGTTTCATAAGCGTGTCGGAGAACTACGGTAACGTAAAAACCGTGAAAGGCTCTCTCTTGAGCCAGTGTTTGGTTTGTCTGTTCTGGGCTACTGTAGAAACATGACGGAGCAACATTGCGGGCTCCGTTAAGTGGACCCAAAGAACGTATATTGCCAAGAAGTGAAAATCAATTGTCCGTTACATTGCAACATCACCGCCCAGCAGCAAAGCTACGCTTCCGCCATTTTGGACTGAAAGCGACTTCCGGACGCCAGTAAAACATCCTCCTGAAAAGTGGCGTACAAAAGTAAAACCAAATTATTTCTATTCTATTGTCATTTTCTACTGAAATGGCCTGTTGGAACAATGAAATATTCTAAATATAATAAGCATTTTCTGTCCAAAATGGCGGCCGTGTCTCTTTGCTTCTATACTCTTTAGAGTATACGTAGATACAAAGGGCTCATACTAAGGTAACGAAAACACAACAGTTCTTAGTTTCAGGTGATTATACACACTAATTTAAACCTAGATTATTTTCCATTGCTACTAATACATCCTCCCGAAATGTTCCACACTGTTCCTTTAAAGGACAGTCAGTGGAGGGGAAGCTGCTGGTCACGCTAGGAAGGCTCAAAAGTTCACACATACTTTGGCAGATTGATCGATTGCGCCAGTGTGATGTGCGAACAGAGGGGAGGGGAGAATCAATGGATCTTTTTAATCCATTTACAGCTCGACGTGGATCAAATCGCGCCAAGTGCCGCCCCATCTTCTCACCTTGGGCGGGATAAAGAACTGCAGCGGTGCTCATTTTCATTCCCGGCTTTCTCAAACCATATTTGTCACAGCCGAGGAGCCGGTAGCGCCAGAAGGGACTGTGTTTTGTCGGGCGGGGGGATGGTATGTTCTGGAGCAGTGAAAGGATCCCTTTAGGAATCACAGTCTGTGACATGGGATTAACTGTTATTTTCTCTGCAGTGACACCACCACATGAAAGGTGCCCCTGTGTAGCAGTGAGGGATTTAATAAATACACTTTTCAATTAAAATCACGACATGTTTCCAACATTGCAGCTCTTCAAAACTGCATCAGGAGTGTGATGCAGTCTGTTCCTGGTTTTTGTGACTTCAGGCTGGCAGAGTTATGATCATTTTCTAAATCTTTTTCTCAAAATCTACTAAAGGGTTTTTAATCTAGAGGTAAAGTGAAAGCTCTACTCTTTGGCTTTTATTCATTTTATCCTTAATTGCTTTCATTTATTCTCAGTTTTTCCTCAACCCTTTGTCTAGGAACATTTTGACCGTCTTTAGCTTATCGTTCCAATGTTTTTCATTGATCTCTGTTAATTATTCAGTATTAATTCGTCTTGGTCTATGAAGCACTTTTGTAAAAACAAACAAAAAGAATCCTATCCCGGCAGAACAAGAGTGCACCACCTCTCAAAAATGACTTCTTGGGGGCACAGCTGTGCGCTCGAGAGGATTGATCTTTTTGTGATGCCTCGTGTCAAGATGTCTGCCGCACAAATAACTACAACCAAAGTAAAAATGGATGACAGATACTGTTGGATAATCATTAATCTGTCACAGTGCACAAATCAGCCTTCCCACCCAGAACCTTCTGAAAATGAACGGTTTTCAAACAAGATAAGCACGTTAACTTTGAACTCATTCAGTGCAATTTTCTCAGTGGATTTCTCTTAAGGCAGTGGCTAAATAGAGGGGAAAAAAAACTGTTAATCCAATGCTCTGCTCAATCATCTAAAAATGAAGATAGGTATCAGCACAAGACTGCGGCCCGGCATATTTAATAGCTACGTTTCAGTGTGTCCACACTGACGTTCATTTAAAGGTATAATTACACTCCTTTGAGAAGATCTTAAAGATTTATAGCAATCACGGCTAACACGTTCAGAACTGTTAGTGATGATTCATGCTCATTTTGAAGTTGACTTAATGCTGAGTAACTGCTAATACCCAATCCTGATCAGACTAATATTTTTCTACGTATTGTACTACACGTTAACGATAACCATAACCCTTTGAACTCTGCAATAGAAATGCTTATATTGGTATTTTTGCTTATTGTGACGTAATTTCTTGGACTGTCTACAAATGCTTCAAATCTGTACAACCTAAGCTACTAGGTTATGTCAGTCAATAAACTACAGTTGACAAAAGTATTGAAATTGTGTCATAAGTTTAAAAAAAAAAAAAATAATCTGACATGTTTTTCATAAAATGTTCCTAAATAAACACACAAAACATTGATTCAAAAGAAACATGAATGAAATATCTCTTAAACTATACACATTTTTTTAGTTTTTGAGATACAGTATACTCATTTTTATGAGCAAATCGAGTGTAAAGGCATTTTGATACGTTCCATAAGTAACGTAACATAATGACATCACAAACGTACAATGTGATGACGCGAAAGACAGAATCTTTAGCTTTCTGCTGCAAAAAAAATGAATTTTCTAGCTATTATGGTTTTAATTTTACATTGTTTTACGCCGGATCATGCAAACACACGTGAGTGTGTTAAACTTATTCTAAGAAGCCTCTGTTTTGTAGCCTTTACCCTCGCCAAAAACAGTTTATTTTGAACATAAATTGATAGATTAAAGCTTCCCTGTGGAACTTCTGACGTCTAATAGCACTAAGTAGCTGTTTTTCTAGAAGTGGGTCCCCATTTAGTTTTTTCTTGTGCACTTGAAGCAGAAATTGACACGTGTTGCTGGACAGCTGTAGGAAAATGCATCCATACCGTATGAGCTTTGCTATCACACAAAAAAAAAAATCATAGGATCCCTCAACTGCTTCCCACCAGTGAACACGGACAGTTTTGTTCTTTGGAGAATTGGTTCCATCCAGAAGAACAACTGCTGGAAATCAAACCCCAGTCTCTGCAAAAATGGGCAACAGGGCTCGTAGTATTATGAGTTATCATCTAATACCTGTCAAAATAAACAACACTTAATGCTCCCACTGGAAATACGCACCAGCCCTCTAAATCATCCCGATTTTTAGAGGGAAAAATGGCCAGTACAAATTATGGAGAGAACAAGGGCTGCAGACTTAGTTCCTTATCACACAAACATATTAAGTCATAAAAAAAATTCCCTACAGAGCTGTACGATGGATAAAAGAGGATTGCTGTGTGTTTGTTCAAACAGCGATGACAAGTGTTTTGCATTTACCTGATAACACTACTAATAAACCTCTCTCAAGTAAATATAAATCTCTGAAGTTCTGCTTTCTTCTCTTGTTGTTTGGATCAGAATGAAATGCTGCGCCCTTGAAAATCTGCCAAAGAAAGCAAAAAGCTAATTATTTGTTAAGAGAGACTTTTGGGGATTAATTGTTTTTGCTTTTTCATTCAACATGCAAAGGACTTGTTAGCCAAAATAACACTGTTTTATGTAATTTTTTTTTACCAATCCTCTTTTATTAAATCTAATTAATTTCCCTGGCAGTGCCAATAATTAATCAGTGTGTTTACTAGAGAAGCAGATGCAGATTTGTGGTATTTGGTGGAGTAAATAGAAAAACAAACTAGTTAATGTGATGATTGGGAAATTATCCATAATAAATTCTGTCCATGGATACATTTTTATGCGACTTCCAATAATTCAAATTTGAGTGTGGTAAATACGGAGGTCAACCAAAGTTCACTGGTTGTGGGGTTTCCTAGAAATGGGGCGATTCTAGGATTAAAAGAATAGTTCAACATTTTCAGAACTTTGCTTATTTGCGTTGTTGCTGAGAGTTAGATGAGGAGGTCGGTACCACCCTCATGTCTGTATTGTTAGTATTCAGCAGGGCTGTCAATCAATAATAATCTCAAATATTTAATCACGATTAATCACATGATTGTCCATGATTAATCGCAAATGAATCACACATTTTTCATCTGTTCAAAATGTACATTAAAGGGAGATATGCACCACGTATTTAATACCTTTATCAACATTGGAGTGGGCAAATATGCTGCTTTATGCAAATGTATGTATATATTTATTATTAAAAATCAATTAAATACACAAAGCAATGACAAATATTGTCCAAAAACCCTCACAGGTAGTGCATTTAGCATAAAAACATATTGTGTGTAACGGCCTTAACTTTAGGCAAGAAAGCGAATAAGCGTATTTCCAAAAATGTTAACATCTTCCTGTTAGTCCTCAATAAATAACCCTCAAAGAAGAGCATGAGACATTTGTGTCCACTGTGACAAAGTTTTGCATTATTTAGTAATTACTTATTGTGAATATAGCTAGCTAGCTAGCTAGCTACCAATCTCCAAAAGTCAACTGTTTATTTGGGTGAAGTCCAGATTGTTCTCTTTTTACTGGTTTCTTTCATATGTATCCATTATTTGAGCACAACCAGTGGGAACGTCAGTGAGATTAAAGTGCCAGATGTTGTTGCTTGGAGATTTGTGATTCAACTAGCAGAGCCTTTTTTTTTTTGTACTTTTTTCTGTTGTTTGATTATTGCCATGATCCAAGCAGCTGCTTGAACCCACAGAAGAGATTATGGCAGAGCTTTCAAGCCCCTCAGCTCAGTTCAGTTCTGTATCCTTTGCAATATTATTTAACAAATGTATATTGTACAGATAAAGAATGGCAGAAACTTTTGGTTTTTTTTTCTTGCGGCGTGTTAAGGGTGCTATTGATGACATTGATACCATTCAGCCACTAGATGTCACACCTTATTAGAAGTGGGAACCAAATGTCAGATATCTTCCACAGAGATAAACAAAACATCACTTTTGGACCCGCCAACATTTTTTAAATGATTAATTCACAATCATAATAATTTTTTTTTTAAAGGTCCCATATTATGCTAATTTTCAGGTTCATACTTGTATTTTGTGTTTCTAATAGAACATGTTTACATGCTTTAATGTTCAACAAACCCTTTATTTTCCTCATACTGTCGACCTGAATATACCTGTATTTACCCTCTGTCTGAAACGCTCCGTTTTAGCGCATTTTGACGGAATTGCGTTGCTAGGCAACAGTTTGGGTCCATGTTTACTTCTTGTCAGCTGATGACATTCACATACACTGCAACCAGGAATAAACTGGGACACATCTAGAATGTTTTACGTTTAAAATTGTGTCAAGGGTTTAAATATTGTATATTTGTGACATCACAAATGGGCAGAAATTCTAACGGCTTGTTTCAAATGCAGAGTTTCTGAATACGGGCTGTGTGAATTTCCCTGTGGATTGAGTGTTTCGATACCTTCACAGTATTTAGATAGGATTTAAGCCTGCTTTATAATAAAAAAACAGGAAAATCTCACTTTTTTATAATATGGGACCTTTAAGGAAAAGACATACTTTTATTCCGCACTTTTGTAAAAGCTCTGTGGATGTGTTATTTTTTATCATTCATCTAGATAAAAATGTTATCAATACTACCTTCAAATATCCCCACAGTGTAATATTATTTGGTTGCATTTCAACCAACTATATCTGAAGCTTAATGACCATTGACCAGTATTTATGCCCCACTTCCCTCTCTTGTTTAAACCACCTTTAAGTAAGTCAGTGACACACAAACTACACCCATGTTTCCCATTACAACAAGAAAATGGATTGCAATTGGATGCATTTGCCCCCTCCACCACTTACTGTACTGTTCCCTCACTTTTCTTTTCCACTATATGTCTGCACATTTTGAAAAAGCCCATAGTCAGATATGTCGAGACATATTGTGCAGCGTATGATTTGCAGTGATTGACTTAAAAAGTAAATGAATGCTTAAAGAGAACGGAGACCTTTCAGTGACAGGTAAATTAATGCATTTTGAAGTTTTACGGCGAACGCTTCTAAGCGCTCATGCTTTTAACCGAGATTGAACAACTGCAAATGTCAGACTTAAACACATTACTTTGCATTAGCGCAGCGTTGCTCTTTGAATGTACACAGTTTTGGAGGCTGCCTTTTTCTACAACTTGTTGCCCTTTCTCCTCCTCCTTCCCCCACAGCTGTCTCCACACATACGGAGGGCGAGGACAAGATCCAAGTCCTGCTGATGGTGGAGGGAGGAAGGTATGTCAAGTCTTTGAAAAGAAAAAAAGGTGTGCTAATTGGCATCTTGCAATTTGTGATCCAACAACATGATGCATTATGCAACGCCGTACGCTTTGATCTCGCCTTTGTCTTGTTAGTCCGAATGCACTTTACCTACTGTAACCATCCGCGGTAATCAAAGTCTCGCTAGACTGCCTGCTTCAGTTACAGAGATGGTAACACGAGCCAACACTTTTTTTAGTCTCCCCTTTTAGAGTAATCCAACGAGACTTTGTGCTTACTCCGTTAATTGCTCTTCGTTTGTGTGTTTTTGACGAAACCCTCGTGGGAAACCGGTGGTTGTTCTGCAGAAGCGCTTTTGAAAATTCCTTTTGGTTGTTTTGTTTAATGACTTAGTGGGGATTTCCCAAATATATTTAAACTTTAAAATGTGAACCACCATACTGTTTCTGGGGAATTATATCATGGTGTATGTACTTCTCTCTCTCTTTAATAGAACAGTTTACATCCACGGCTTCAACAAGATGGACTTTGCTCTGTGGCACTCTGCCATCACGCTGGCTGCCGGCACAGATGGCAAGGCGCTCAGCGACCAACAGCTGACTAAAAATGGCGTCCCCATTGTTGTCGACAGTTGCATCGCTTTTGTCACCCAATATGGTGAGTTACATTATACTTACGGGGGGGAGAGGAAAGTTTTAAAAACATATTTCTGCACGACTATTATTATGATTTCCCCCCTTGAGGAGCGTGATGCTGTGTCGTGATGAGAATTTCATGCTTTCTAATGTTGCCTCGCATAATGATGACTCTCTTTTCACCATATTTTTAGAAAATGTAGTCCAACTTTCCAGAGCACTGCACAACACAAAATCTACTTTACATAGCGCTTGTTGCTTTATCGGAGCATGATAAATGCAAAAGGGGTACTACTACTTATACGGTTGCATCATAAGTGGTATGCAATGTAATGAGGGATTGTCAATAAAAGTCAACGCTGACCGAAACTGTAAAGTGGTACAAAAGGTTAATATACCTTGTAGCGACAATTTCATTCCACCTGCAATTTACATTGAAATGTGCTTATGTAACATTATTAAATCCCACAGCTTCGCATCCGTAAGGTTGGTTATTACCTTATAAAGGCATTTAGTTATATAGAAATCTATGTACTGCCGATTGCTGTTGCAGACACTGTTGCTGTTCGACTTAGAAAAATCAAAAAATATGCAGAAAGTAATGAGCCTAACAAATTCTAAAGCCCAGTCTGCTCTGATTGGTCAGCTGGCCAACTCTGTTGTGATTGGTCAACCAAACCAAACTCTTCAGACTCCGCTCTAACTAGCTTTGTTTGAGAGCGTGCCAAATTAGCTGCTAGGCTGGTGTGTGTTATGCAAATGTGTTACTTGGTGACATCAACACGTTACAGAAGAAAAGGCGGGACTTAGGGGTTTGTGACGGTGAAGTAAATTTTCCCACCGGTTAATAAACTTGTGACAACACCGGTGTTACCGATTACAACGGACATTTTTACAAGAAAAGATGATGGTCAATATGTGTAGCGCGCTTATTTTGATCTTTACTGTCGGGTGGCTGTGTGTCTGGTCTCTCCGGTCAAGCTTTCGCTGCGGGGCCGCAGGGGTCTAAAGTTAGCTGCGCCGCGCACACCGGCTGTGACCGCTCCGTCCTCCTTGCGTCAATTACCTCATTAACGTTACGGTTCCCCTATAGCATTGGGTTTAAATTTAAAATATTGCCAAATAGGCGCGTTTGCTTTTTGCTTTGGCACCAAATCCTCAGCCATCTCTTGCTCCGTCAATTCTCTCTCGTCCTGCTTGTGTATGTGTGAAATATCACACCCGCTTCTCTGAGCTGAGACTTCGTATGGAGGAGATGCATTCACTTTCAGTTTGTAGTGTCCGTCGTCCGACTATCTATTGATAACATGCCACCGATACACCAAAATGAAGTAAATGGGTTTGATTTCTGTAAAAAAAAAAAAAAGAGCCAAACGACGGTTTGTAATGTAATTGTCGGAATCGGTGAAAAAAAGCACAAAAGCATAATAGATCCTCTTTAATCGTCCATCTTTTCACCCTATTTTTTAACCAGGTTTGTGTCAGGAGGGGGTCTACCAGAGGCCGGGGGACCCCGGTCGAGTCGCCCTGCTCCTGGAAGAGTTCACCCGTGACGCCCGTAATGTGAAGCTGAGGGAGAAGGAGCACCAGCTGGAGGACGTGACGGACACCCTGAAGAGCTTCTTATCCCAAGCAGAGGATGCACTGCTGACCAAGGAGCTTTATCCATACTGGGTGTCAGCTCTGGGTATGTGAGGCATCTGGTGGGGGTGGGAATAGTGACATAATAAGCAAAAACATGTCAGCGTTAAACAACATGTGGGGAATGGCTATATTCTAGAAATACGCTTAGTGTGTTATGCTTTATAGCATTACAATATTCAAGGACATTAGACAGTAGATACGTGATTTCATCATCACAGATGAAAAAATATATATAAATTGTTCACATTTGCTTCAATAACTGAAAAAGTATTTTTCTTTTCTATGTCCATGGTCGCATCTCAGTAGTAAATAACAGTTTGTTATATGTGGCATCTTATCGCAGTAGTTCTCATCCGTGTGGCTTTGTAGATGAGAAGGACGAGAGGCAGAGAGTGAAGAAGTACTCCACGTTCATAGAGAGTTTGCCAAAGATAAACAGGTCAACCCTCGATGCTGTGCTCCAACATCTGTACAGGTACACACACACACATACACACACACACACACACACTTAAAACTGCAGACGCAATTAAAGCTTTGTACTAGTGAGGCTATTTGAAGGTCGAGATCGCTGTGAGGATAAAGTTTATTATCCTGGAGGAGAAATGCATGTGGTCAACTTCAAAACAACAATTCAACAATGTAGTTCAGAGTAAAACATTGTACTTTTTACTCCACTGTGTGTATATGACAGATAAAAATCTGCTTAAATCAGTGTCTGGTGGAAAGACTGAGATGTCTGAAAGACGGCTCCGACTAAAGAGATATTCCCATTTCACAAAAAAAAAAAAAAAAAAGAAATGAGAGAAACAGATTTGTGTATCAGAACTTTTTTCTTCTCGTCTCCCCCATTAATCATCCCCCAACCCTTCAGATTTATCTTGTGATTGGAGGAAAAAAGTAATTAAAAGTCCTCCACCTCAACCAGATACAATAGTAAAATTACCAGCATTATAAGCAGCATTAACAATCTGATTATATATTAGTCACAGAGGGACATTTCACTGCAGAACCAGTACTTTTACTTTGATACTTTAAAGATTCCCATGAAATCAAAACAGATATTTTGTTTTATCACATATGTATTGCGCTGGTAGTCACCTATAGTCCAATATCTGGTCCAACAATGACACAAAAATGAGTTTAGTAGGTATTCTTTGTGGTATTTTAGAGTTTGTCTCTTCTCGGAAAACAATATAAAAAGTTGATAACTCATCCTGCACTCTGGGGCGTATACTATCCAGTTAAACACTTTTAATATAGACACAAGTCTACCATTGGGATGCATCAGCTCCATTGCGGGGGTGAGCAGCGCTGCCGGCTGCAGATCTCGGATCTCACTCCAAAAGCGACTTATTCATGGTTGTCTTATGCGATGGGAGCCCTGTCCGATTCATTGGTAAAATCCGCTGGCGTAGGCGATGGTGGCGGGAGAAGTCCTCGACGATAGAGAGCAGACTGTCCTCATGGATGTTCTCCATGTTGAGCTAGTAGCTACTGTCAATCTGAAATTTGGTGGGGGGCGTAACGCATATTCATAACGAAACACGTTGATATGTGAAATCAAATATTACTCTGCTAGCCATTTCATGCCAACTTTAAGTACATTTTTAATGCAGGACTTTTACTCATATTCGAGTATATTCACTTTGTTGCACTGGTACTTTAACTTGAGTAAAGGATCTGAGTACTTTTCTTTCACCACTGGTACATCCATTGCATGACTTAAATTAGGTCCCTAACCACAACACGACTAACCTTAAACCTCCATTTGCTTGTTGTGTGAATGTGATACAGTACACATCGCAGCCACCGGACTCTGTTATAGAAACTTGACGGCACTTAATTAATCGGACATAAAGATGAAGCGTAACGACTTTTGCATGAATTCTGCATTATACCTCATTAGGCTAATGACATCATTGTTTCAATAGCCGTTGTCTTCAACATGTTTTTGATTGGACTCGTGGCTGATAGAAGAGGTGCAGCACCACAGATGCCACGCTGCATCGCAGACGTAACAAGTGCAGAGACTCAAAAGGTCCCTGCACTCTGAGTAGCCCGAGGGTTGCTATTTGTCACCTGCTGATTAGCCTGTTGTCCCTTCTGCTCTGCTAATGACCCCGCTCTCGCCTCTGTTGTGTGTGTTTTTCTTCTGACCAATCAAGTCGTATACTTTCAAGTCGGATCTCGGATTTAGTCAGTAAAACCCTTCAAAAGAAATCACTTTTCTTTTTTTTTTTTTTGTCACTGAAGCCTCTTTGGGTCGAAACTGATGAATCAATCCAGTATTGTTTGTACCATTTTTTGAGGCTAAAGCTATAGCATCACAGCATGGATCCTGTCCTGCAGCTTGCCCCCACGCCACAAACCCCCTGTTTTCCACCTTCTAGTTGCATTTCAATACAAACACGCCGCCGACCGTCTTGATGTCTCATTCACTGATGCTCGCATTACACATCGCTCCCTCAGAAACCTGCGGTGGATGGTCGTGATTTAGCAGCATTATGTTAATGATGCAGATTGTTTGGAGAAGACTTAATTGGCCCTTTGCTTGGATTTGGACCGAGGCCTAACATTTCACTAAATTCTCTATGTGTGTGTGTGTGTGTGTGTGTGTTTGTGTCTGAATGTGTGGGGCATGAGAGATTGAGGGAGTTATTGAGCAACAGATTGTGTTCATCTGTGTGTGTGTGCAGGTACATTTAGGTTATTCTAACCCCGTTTTTTTTCCCTGCGATTCAGAATTCAGCAGTGTTCCCACCTCAACCACATGCCGAGCGAAAAACTGGCCTCCGTCTTCTCCTCCCGCTTGTTCCAGACCCGGGGACAAACCCCACAGGAAAGCAGCGTCGTCCACGACCTCATCAGCAACTACATTACACTCTTCAGTGTGAGTCAAAAAGGTTCTATTTATTGCCATTTAATAGTGTGTGGGTCTTCCATCTCTGAAGTTAGATCACATCTGATTTGTTTGCATAAACTATCAAAATATAAGTAGTAAAAAGACATTATCATACAGTTCAAAATATGGTATCACTTTAAATCCTACTTAGCAATCTAGTTGGTTTAATTTGATGTTATTCTGCTCAGCTGTTACAATTAATAGTCAGTTTTTGCCGACTGCGCTCTGCACACTACGACGGCGGCACGCATCTCCAGAAAACACAGAGATTATATAAAAAAAAAAAAAAAACAGGTCACCTAGAACAAAAAATACCATCAGAATCATCTTTCGCTCGAGGCGAAATGAGGCCAGTCTTATGACTCTGAGTTTGTTCTATATGTGTGGAGCCGAGAAATATAACTTAATGATAAAAAAAAGAGAGAGAAAGAAATATCAGATTTTTTTTCCCTTTGACTGAGCAGTCTGACTTTCTTTGGTTGTTTTTTGTTGCTGTTATATTAAAAACTGATGTTAGCTGTGATTAATGATGCTTTAAGTACGTCTAAACGCTTCATATGATGCACTTTGGATGTTGTATAAATTAACGGAATGTAAAACTAGAGGTTCTCCATGCTCTTACTTATATCAGGTGTGTAAGACCAAAAGCTCTGTTAAAGGTGCACTGCAGCAAGTTTAGTATTAATTGAAAAAGTTGGAGGAAGAAGAAGCTAATATTTGACAGAATGGATCAAAGCTCCAAAAGCGCGGCATCCTACATTTCCCATAATGCAACTCAATAACGTCTTTCGTTTGATCCTCTCGGCCTGGGAAACGCCCACTTCTTTCCCTGATGACATCATAAGAGGTCAGAGTTTAGAAAGCTCCCTCCGGATCCACAGAAGACATTAAACAACTGTTTTCACAAGCTGGATAAAACTTTTCATGACGTGTGAACTGATATTTATATGTAAAATTAGCGGAGTGCCCCTTTTTAAAGGATTTATTTTAGAATTTTTAATACATTTTACTGGTGAAGGTTTGCAGACCAAAACAATATTACTAGATAAAGTGAATACATGTGACAAACGGTGTGCAGGATTTCTGGTTCTTTCTATTACAATACATATAAGGGCTGTACCGAATGTCATTTTTTAAATTCAAAGCTTCTAATATATGTCTTCATATTATATGATGTCATCGCCCTAAACAAATAGGACCGTCCCTTTGTGTGTGGCAAGCCGGAGAGCAAACCGTTTTTGACCGCAGTGAGAATGTTGTTTTTTGAAAGGCTAAATGCCAACAAATGTGGAATGAAGCAGAATATTTCGTTAGATAAAAACATGTTTTGAATTTTGTAGATGATTACATCTATCTTTTTTTATACATTTTGACTTTTGGACTAGGGACTGAGAGAGAGAGTGGGAGAGAGAGAGAGAAGGTGAAAGCCGTAGTCTACTATTGCATGCAATGTTTCTGTAAGTTATTAATAATAATAAAGATTTGACGTTTCAAACTATTCTGTGCAGGTTTAATACATATTGACATTACGAAAAAAAATCTGTTGCATACATGTATTCATACATGCACAGAGCCATCCAAAATTTTAATTATACATGTTATAAACTGTATAGTTTTTCTTTAAACTAGAAGATAAACTGAGACATAACAACTGTAGGAAAGGTTCAGTGCATGCAGTGTAATGTAGATTGAGGACGACTCTCTAATCAATGACAGGTGACATTTAAAGCACTCATATGTCACCATATTGCATATCTAAACCAAGCTGCACGCATGACTTTATTTACACTCCCTTACTTCCAACCATCTGGGAGCAGAACTGTCGCTGCCAAATCTCCACAATTGGCTTGACTTTGCTGATGTGCGGATGGGCGGGGGTGTGGGATCAATGTTACCCTTGGAGAGCTGCCTGGCTTACGGGATACGCAGCACAGAGCGACTGCTAATTCCCAACAGAACGCCTGGATCCCTCTTGTTCTGACGTTTAAAGGAGGAGCATTCACTCCAAATCGGTTCGGGACGCCACCGTTCGCATGACAAATAGCCATTAAGCTCAACCAATCATGAGCCCAATAGCGGTGAATACACACTGCTGTGACATAAAACGAGTGAGACATCTCGCTAATTAAAGCGCCAGTTCTGTGCTGGATGTCGTCGACGGGGCCCATTATCAGGCCTAAACACACACACGATGAGTTTGTGAGTTGTTTTTTTTTTTTTTCCCCTCCCTCCAATCTCCTCTGCCATTCGTAGAGCTCCAACAAAGCAAATTGTTCTCTGAAAATGATAATGGTGTTAAAAAAAAAAAAAAAAAGTTGGAATAAAAAATATCATTTCCCACACAGAGCTTTGTGAAATAAAAGAGTATTCTCTTGGTGCTCGCTGCCAACTTCCTTCTTCAAAATTAGTTTTTAGAAGTGTTTGCTGAACGACCCAATTTTACAGTTTGCGTATGATGCCTTTTTCACTGGTTTAATCTGCTCTTCCATGTATTGTATTTAAAGGGAATTAATCTTACCTTTTTTCGAAAAATGGTTTTCTGATTCTATCAAGCAATTTAATGTTCGAATTGATGTGTTTGTGTGTGTCCAACAGGTCAATGAGGACCGGGTGCAACAGATGGAGAGAGAGAATAGTTTCATCACACGCTGGAACGAGAAGAAGGACGCCACTGTGAGTCGAAAAACCCAAATGGAAATCACCAATGGGTGTTCTGTTTGTTTGTATGTATGTGTGTGTGTGTGTGTATTGATTTGCCTGCATGCTTCTGGGTCTCTCAAATATGGGATACATTTGAACAAGTTTCTTGCAGAAATGAAGGGGGGATAAGGGGGAAAGGCGGAGGAGGCAGGAGCAGGCGGGTGAGGAAAAAGGGCTTTGTTCCTGTTAACCTTTACGGCAGGTACTTTATGCCTGGATGCTTCAGCCGAGAAAAACATTTGGTTCAGATAACTGGGAGGGGGAAAAAAAATTAATCACATGCCGCTGCCGTTGTTGAAATCTGAAATAAGTTGTTTATGCCCGCTCCTTTTCTGCTCACCCCCCCTTCTCTTCCACCTTGTCCGTAGGCTTTCAGAACATGTCTGCTGCTGTGGGTCAGGAGGGTTACTCAGTGGAAAGCCAGTGCTATTATAAAGCTGTCGGAGGTGAAAATTGGGACAACATTTTGGTTATGGACACAAATTTGAGGGTTATTTAGGGTTTTAAATCTAAGAAAACTATGGTAGGAAAAATAGAAAAGTAGCTAGTTTTTTCATTAAGAACAATCATTTTGTGTAATTACAAGTCAGCATGGGGGAAATTTCTCTGTTGAGATAATGGTTAAGCTTATTTTAGGGATGATTTAATGTGTTAGCGAAGCGAAACATTAAAGTTATTAAATTGTTACATTAATCATCTCATTTTAACATAGGACTTACTTGCTTTTGTCTTATTTTCATAGTTTGGATAATAATTCATATCACCGGCTTCATGTAGAGGCCACTGGCTTCACAATGATATCTCTAGAGCTGCTTTCTAGTAACTCTCAACCTGAAGAATTAGAAGTAAAAAATGTAATTTCCCACGCACAGATTTATAAAGGCTGCACTTGCAGCCGTTATATATGCATGCAGTTTATTTATAGTGGCATGTGGCTCAGGTTTATATAAGCTATCATGTGGAAAAAAAGGTACTTCAGTGGGTTTTTATTTAATATTCAGACAATTGGAACGGGATAAAGTGTAGCTTTTTTGGCCTGGGTTGTTGAGAAATAGTGCAAACATACATTTTCTTTTCAACTTTCAGCATATTTTAAAGGAACTCTTATGCTTTTGTGCTTTTTTTCCTTTCCTTTAGTGTGTTATGTAATATTTTGTGCATGTCAAAGGTCTGCAAAGTTACGAAGCCCAAAATCCACGCCAAAGGGAGTTACTCTCCCCCAAAGAACCCTGCTCATGGAACTGCCTTTTCCTTCCGTAATGTGGTGATGTCACCAAGTAACACATTTTCATAATACCTGCTTAGCAGCTAGTTTGTCACACCCTCAAACAAAGCTAGTTAGAAGGGAGCTAGAGCGGAGTCCAAAGAGTTTGTGTTTGGTTGACCAATCAGAGCAGACTGGGCTTTTCGGGAGGGGGGGTTTGAGGGAATGGGAGGGGCTTAAACAGAGTGTTTCAGACAGAGGGTGAAAAGAGGATCTGCAGCACAGCCGGTATGAGAAAAATAAAGCGTTGTTTGAACATTAAAGCATTTAAACATGTTCTAGTCAAAACCCAAAATATAAGTATGCACCTGAAAATAAGCAGAATAGGTCCTCTTTAAATAACTGGATGGTCGTAAAAACATTTCTCAAACCATCAACATTCATCCTGAAGAGTCTCATGGAGATGAAGTACTTGCCAAAATCAGGAGTCAGCTAATTCTCAAAGTTTGTCCATCACATAACCTTCAAAACTAAGCAAACTGTAATAATAACTTTATTTATATAGCACTTTTTAAAACAAGGTTTAAAGTACTTCCAATAAAAGCATGATAAAAGTAATTAACATCCAGAACTTGAGATCTAAACAAGATAAAAATCATATAAATGCATGTATGGATTGGCGATTTTATAACAAGACATCTCCTGTATAAGAGTCTACATCTATTCTAGCTGCGTAGGGAGGCTGTACTTAGGCACAGTGGTACTTTTAGCTAAATTACCAATATGGGAGGAAAGTACAGTTCGGATTAAAGGATGTGGCTAAGCAGGAAGCTTGTCTCAGAGGGCTCAGGCCCTGCAGGTGAAGGTCCAGGCCTGCACCCTGCAAGCGGACAGTATGGCTAGACTGGGGGAGTAAATAAATCAGTGATATAATGAGGTGCAAGGCAATGTCATGCCTTGTAAGTTAGGAGTGGCACTTTAAAATCAATACTTGCATTTACAGCCAGGTCGAGTGCAGTGAGAGTATGACTTTGGTAAAGATTAGAAATGCCTTCATTTCGAATAGAACATTACTGTTTTTCTCACTGCTGAGAAATCTCCCCATCAGCTGTAAAACCATTTAACACTCGTCCTTGTTGCACTTTGCTCGCTTCTCCAGCAAGTCAGTCAACGCCTTTATGACCCGTCTGTCTTTTTTTGCACTCGACAAATGCTATGTTTGTGTGCCTTGTCCTCCTCCCAGTTCTTAACAATGAAGGAGATGGAGGGAAAGTGTACTTAACAAAGCAAAATGGCGCCACATCTATGTGTGACATTTTCACAATGACGGCTTTCGCCCCATTGGTTCGAATGACTGTAATTTCTGTGTCATTTTGGGGGGTCACCAAAGCCAGAAGTGGCTTCCTCCGTCTTATCAAGCGATAGTTCTCAAGCCAGTAATGGGATCCGGTTCACCTGCGCATTAAAATGACAAAGTAAAAGTAACTGTAATTTCCGGATAGCCAAGGGAAAAGAAACCCTTTCGGACTCGCTTAGTTGTTCATTTTCTAGAGATGGATTACCACTTCCTTTGGCCGGAAATCCGGATTTGGTGCCTTAAGTATGACCCTGTCTCTCTTTCTTTTTTTAAAGCTAGATTTTCACTCTCAACTTCTCTGGTTTTTCACACCAAAAAAGTCAGTTTTTAATTGGATGCAGAGAGGATTACAGCTCCAACACATGGAGAAAGGTGCCATGATTTGTACTGACAAGAGCAATATTACTGGGAGTTTGACCTCCTTAATGTCAGGCAGAAAGGCCACTCCAAAGTCTTCCTTTTAATTTCACATAGGTCACATTTAGTTAAAGAAAATATATTTTCTCATTCATCTTCTATTGATCTGAGTAAAACAAATTCAAACTGCACCACAGAAGGATCTATATGAATCTGTATAGCTAGGTTGTTTGATTTCTTGCAAAGAGTTAGACAAGAGGATCTATACATCTCTTGTGTTTTAAGTATGGAGCTGCGGTAAGGATGTGATTATCTTAAGTTAAGCTTAATTTAGCTTAGAAGTTTAGGTAAGCTTAAAGCCCTCGCTAAAGGTCTTATTGATTACATTTTTATGTAGACAAATAATTAAAAAAAACAAATTCACAGAGCTTTTAGAAAGGTGTTGAACAAAAGCTTGGCTTTTCTTTAAAAAATAAAAAATAAAAAATTAAAAAAATTAAAAAATAAAAATATGATTGTGAATTAATCGTGTTTAAAAATTACGACGGGTCCAAAATGATAGTTTGGTTTATCTCTTTGGAAGATATCAGACGTTCAGTTCCCACTTGTAACGAGGCTTGTGAGCCAACAGTATAACGTTGCCGCTTATTTCATTAGCGGACGCCATTTCTAACTGAACGTTAGCTGTGGTTGCGCACTGTTAGCCCTGTCAGCAGAGCTGAAATTGAAGGCACTCGCATGTTGGATTTCCACGAAAAAAAACAGGCCAGGTTCTTCACATTAAAAGCAGTCTATAGGATGAGAGAGGAAACCCAGAAAGTCGCGGAAGGTCTTGTTTTTTTGTTAGGTTACAACCTGTTTGCACATTGGCAACACGTTTATACATGTGAAAAATTACCTACACTCCCTTTAATGGACAGACATGACAGTGGTTTATATGTTCTCTTCTAATTCTCTGTATTGGTGGTTTAACTTTAATGGTTGACTGCCACATGGCTTAGAAACGTGTATTAAACCTTTTAACATTTTGTTTAGTATACATTGATGTAGCCTTCAGAAATTAATGCACAAACAGTAAATGACTGAAATGAAAAAAAGATTTGATTTACAGAAAAGCAACAATTTGTAAAGGAGGTAAAGGTAACATCGGATTTCTTTGTCTGCAGTGTGGCATGCCATGTAGAAATACAAAGATTGAGAAAAGACTGTTAACAGTGAACCCATATCTCCCTCTTGGCATCTCCGCTTTAAGTTTTTTCCATTCCCATAATAATCCCTGAACATTCTTCTAGGTGCATCTTCAAAACAGTTTTTAAACTCACAGAACACTTAAAGTTAACACCTGGGGAGAGCATGTCAGTTTTAGTGTAGGTGAAACATGCACCCTACGCTTCCCACCTTCACAAGTTTCTCTCACGCATGTTCTCTTTATTTAGCCGCGTTTTGCATTCCATTAAAGCTACTGGGATTCGGTTCGCCTCCAGCTCAGAAAACGACCTTTGTTTTTTTTTTTTTCCGCAAATCCACTAACCGTTTCTCTCACTTTTCTCCATTTAGATTCATGCCACACTGGAGTACAAATTTAGAAGAAAAGCCAATTAATCCGGCTGCATTGTTTTTGTAATTCAACTGATCTCTCTGTCTCACTCTATTTTCTCTCCCTCTCTTTCCCCAGTTCTCTCCAGCTGGGGACTTGATCTTCGAAGTGTACCTGGAAAAGAGAGAGCCGGAGAACTGCTGTTTAATCAAGGTGTGTGTTTTAATGTGTGCATGTTGTACTTTCGGCTTGGACATGTGAGTCTGCGTGTATGCCTTGCGTTTCCCCTTTGGAGGTAAGGCGAAATAAGAAAGAAAAGGGGGGGGGGGCATGGAAGGCAGGTGAATGAGGGATGAGGGTGGTTGGAATGAGAGGTGGAGAGGTTGATAGAATAGGGCTGAGACATTCGTGGTTTAACCTGATGGGATTACCGCCCCTGAAATAAATCAAAAGCGAACTAATCAAAGAAACGTCTGATTTAATTGTGTGAGTAATTGCATTTTACAAGACACGCAGTCCGCTGTAGGTTACCGACTCCTCTCACAGGTCGGCAGCAGCAGCAGGAATAGGTATGGGGTTAAAGAGGAGCGCTCAGCAGCACAGTTTGACTTTAATACTCCCTCTTTCTCCCTGCGGAGTTAAGTAGCACATTTTGCTTTGTTCAGACCCGTTCAGGTACACCTGACAAAGAAGCGAGTGTATTTAATCAGCGCTCCGTGTACATGGCTGCGAGTCAGATATCTGCGCAGTTAGTGTTGCATGTTAAATATTGAGTACCTCTTCAAAGGGAGAGATGGTTGAAGGCGGTGATATCGATCCAGGGGAGCTTGTGATCTGAGCTTTTATATGCAGGATGTGTTTACTTTGTTTGATTGTTTCTCTTTTACTCGTTTTGCTCGTTCGCCCAGGTATGCATTTAATCCTGTTTGTTGTTGTTTGCGGTAGGTCTCTCCCAGCATGGGATCCACGGAGCTTGCAGAGACCGCGCTGAGCATGAGGAGTGTCACCTTTGGCGCCGATGACTTCTGGACCACCTTTGAAGTCATTGAGAATGGAGAGTTAGGTACGCAGGATCTCCTAGATATGCCTCGTGATACTTATTCAAATCACAAAGCATCCTGAGAACACTGCAGTTCAGACAGTGTTGTGTGATTATCTCCAACAATCAACACTCCAGAGTCCTCCTGATTTTCTTTTTCTTGATGTTATTTTTATAGGATCATATGATACAAATACACATGATTTCACATGAGTCACATGATGGGGGTCACAAATGGATTTTAAAATACTTCCCTAACCAGAAAAGTTTTTAAACACTATAGAAGCATGAATTTCCCTTTTTAATTCCATTGCTGATGCCTCCACGCCGGCGGAAGCATTACGTTTTTGAGTTCTCCATCCATCTGTCTGTACGTCCCATTCTTGTAAACACAATATCTCAGAAACGATTTGAGGGAATTTCTTCAAATTCGGCACAAACGTCTACTTGGACTCTAATAAGGTGGTCAAAAGTCACTCAGACTTGACAAAACATGTTTTTTTTGTCATTTTTTTACATCAGCAGCGTGTGACAGCTGCCTCGCTGAACCGCTGCGTGTCTCACGCGTGTCGCATGTGTCGTCCACACCAGCAACGTTTCTGCTGCGTTTCTGCTGCTGCCGTCAGCCCTTTCTTTCTACACTCAGAGTTTGCCTTTCATAATGGCCATTTCATTTTATTATAGATGTCATTTATATATATTTTAAACAGAACAAAACCCCGTACTTTATTCATTCATGGAGATCCGCAAGTCACTGCATGTTCTACAACACTGTCCTGTAAATATTTCAGAATAAAAACCTTATGTTAACAAATGAAGGAATTCTGTCCACAGAAAAAGGAGGGCTTTTATTTTAAAATGAAAGCAGGAAGTGTTGATTTAAAAATAAATCTTTACTTTTTCATGTTTTTGACATATTCTACAGATACAGACATTAAAACTGTAGTAATGTAGCTGGTATGATGTCAATATACTGTTGCTGTGAACCG
Source organism: Sebastiscus tertius (assembly GCA_916701665.1). Lineage (NCBI taxonomy): Eukaryota > Metazoa > Chordata > Actinopteri > Perciformes > Sebastidae > Sebastiscus > Sebastiscus tertius. The sequence goes on along the minus strand of CAKAOH010000350.1, from coordinate 10,864 downwards.
TGCGCGGCTCACGGTTAAATAAGTTGGTAGGATGAGGGTTAATTCCAACAATATTTGCTTGTTGCAACTAAACCATAATTACATGATGGTTTAGTCTTGCTTTAATAGAGTAATAGTCATGCTTTAAGCCTCAGACCCTGCACATGTGCCTCCTCAATCAACATAAACCGAGTGAACTCCTCTGCACTGTGATGTGGTAATCAACATTGAAATTTCTTTTTAAAAAGGCAACATGTGTTTCTTTAAACCGTACACAGAAAAAGCCTCTTCACTAATTACCAATTCTTCAGTGACAAATACATTCTTCCTTTTTGTTCGACAGAAGGGTCAAGAAGTCATTTCCTCTTTTAATTGAAGTGCTGGACTCACAAAGGCCATGACAAATGGGCTTATGTTTCTATACGCTGATCTTTTGTCCTAATATCAGTGTTCACGCACGTCAGTTAATTCATATTGTGGTATTTCTTATCATTAGATGGTACCGTGACAAGTACTTGTTGCATGATTGGAACTGAATAAAGCTGTTTTCTGTTGAGCATTTTACTTTGAAGTCAAAACTTTATTTCACTAGTTAAATCAAAAGCATTTTATTCTAAACCTTCTACTGTCATCTACAATAATGAACATCACATCACCATTTAAAGGGCTATTCAAATCCAGGTCATACCCAAAGATCACACTTACTCTTATCCAAAGACCTCGTGATTAGAGGATTATGTTATCTCTCTAATGAACCAGTGTCGGAGAACACGGAAGCACACTGAGAAATTAGCCAAGCGTCGTCGGTTTGATGATATGCACATTAATTAATCATCCTCACCATCATATGTCATAAATTACCTTCATCTTCCTTGCATGATCGGCCCAGGGAGCTGACCCACCTCATCTTTGCATTAACATGCACTGACGGCACCACCGCCGCGCCTCGCACACTCACCGCATTTGATCACAGCGCGGCAAAGCGGCTAAGCAAGGGGAAGTCAAAGTTGAGCTTTGTCGCAAAGTTGCTTAGCTGGCGGTCCCCGTGCACTTTTTCATCAGTTCACTGGGAGTTTACGCCGCGCTCTTTATGTTTGTTTTTCTCCCCACAAAGTTACAGAGGACACGCCGTCCTCTTCTAAAAAAAAAAAAAAATGGAGGTGTGTTGAATACTGAATATATTTGCTGACGGTTCAGCATATTTTCCATGGCGAGACAATATGTCTGTGGAAGAGTAAACAGTCAAGCTATTTTGAAGGCGGTAGCGTGACAGGTTTTGCTCATAAAACCATAAAGGAGGGAGGGAAAGTGCGTTAATTAGCCATTTTGGTGGATAGCTACAGATAAACACTGTTATCGAGGACAATAGGCAGAAAAGGGGAGCTAATATTTGTTGGGAAATGAGGAACTAATTCCATGGCCTGGGTCTGCAGAGATTCCAGAGAGAAGATAAGCCCACTGTTATGAATAAGTTATGCCGTTGTGGCTCTTTTTACCTCCTTCGGTTATGAAAAACGGGGGAGTGTAGAGACGGAGGCATCAGAGCAGGGGTGGTGGTACACAAATTATCTCCTTTTTTTTTTTCGGGGGGCTGATAGCATGTACCCTGTTCACCAATTAGGAGGAGATAATAGGTCTATTTTGCACATGAGTGTGTTTTTATAATCAGGTCCTGATATGCTGGAGATAATTTAAACTGCTCTGTGATAAAAATGGGGATGAACAACAACATAATTTTGTTATTTAGTTAACTAGAATTCGCCATGGTTTTTTTATGATATGAGAGCCGTTTCATGCATTTATAATTCATGTAAGAAGACAGAATGGCTTTGTTTTTTAAATGGTTGACTTATTTGACCATTACTATTTCAACAGATTGTATCTGCTAATCATTCCCCTCTCCCCTCTCCCTCTGACCCCGTGCTCTTTTTATTCTCAACAGAGCGGCCGTTGCACCACAGCGAGAGGATTCTTGAACAGGTGTTGGAGTGGAGTTCACTGGACTGCCCCAGGTCTGCTTTTCTTGTTATAAAGAAATTAACAGGGGCCAACAGAGTGGCTGATGGGAAAGGTACAGTATGCAATCGATGGCACAAAACCATTAAAAATGTCCCCTTTAATGCTACATTTTTAATACAGTATGTGTTTTATACATACGGTATGTTGTTTTGTACTGGTTATTGTTCATTGTAGGACTGCAACTGTTTTTTTTTTCTTCTTTATGTTTCATTATATGTTAATCTGTTTGTTTCACTTTTTTTAAATGAATTGTTTAAAGTGGTAATCTGTAAGATTTCAGTCATGTAGTTTAATATTACATGTTCCACAATACTGTGAGGAAGCAAAACAAACTATTATTGTTTTAATAAATAAGTCTGCAAACAGTGGAAAGTGGTTGGTTAACGTTACTTCGCTGAGAAGCTCTTCATCTAACAGCTCAATCCTTCTTGTTCCATAACTCCCTGCAATATTTCAAACTGATCCGCTGTCAAAAAAAATGACGAAAATGACCGTTGAAGTGAGTCAAGTTCGCTGACAAAACACATTGCATTTCCTGTGACCACTTCATAATAAGAAAAACTCAACTCGTGTTTGGCCATTTAAATACTTTTAATTTGAAACTGTAGCAGTAGGAAATGTTTGGTTTTCATTATCATTAGTAACTTAATAGAGCATTTTTTCCCAGGAATGTCGCCACAGACACCCAGTTCGTAATACTGCACACATATAAATATTGCAATACTTTCATCAGTGGGTCTTAATCACCTTTATGTTGCCTCCTTCAGTGATAAATAGTGACTTAAAGCAGCAGAGGGGTAGAAATGGAGCAAATATGATTTTAAAAAAAGTTATTTTTATAAAGCAGTCACTATACTGTAGTGCATGAGACAGGTAATCTGAAAAAAATCATATTAATATGCATAATAAGTAAGTAATTTTAGAGGTGTATTGTTTTTCTTCGTAATTTTATAATATGTATGAAGAAAACGTTGATATTCCCAACGGCCTCATCTTTTTCTTCTATCATTATGCCTTTGCATTTACCGCGTCAAGTTACCTATATACCAGCTTGCTAAATTGTTAGCATCTGTGGCTTCTAGACGCCGACAGTAACGTTAATATTGCTGTTGCTTAGCAGCGGCGTTCTCACGACTTAACCATTTGAACGCCAAGCATATCGTGTACACGACTTCCCCATGTTGTAAACACAAGCTTACCAGTTTCATTTGAAGGCCCCATAATAAATGAGCAAACCTGATATTTATCAAAGCGTTGATTGATACCGACTAATCGTTTCAGCCCTAGTTGACAGACGGTGTGTGTCCACTTTGGTGCTGACAGAGAAAATACCCCTCTTTAATTGATTTCATTGTGTTTTACAGTCGACTACAGTCAGTTTATAAAAGGAGACTATCTGAAGTTCAACGATGGATCCTGCAAACTGCTGTCGGGGCACAAATTCCAGGACAAATACGTTGTACTACGTGCTGAGACGCTGCTGCTCTACAGAGATATCAAAGTAAGTACGCTTTTATTTTCCGTTTAATCCACTGCTACATCTACTATAAACACTTAACCACCGTGGGTTTTTTGCATGCCAACGCAAAGTATCGGGCGAACGAAGAGTTGGGAATTGAAAAAGGTTATAAAACAGCTTTAGAAAAACAAAATGTGTTAGAATGGCACCTTTATAACTACAATTAAAGAGACCGAACTCCGCCCAAAACTCGCTTCATCTCCCTGGCGACGTGTCCGTCTCGGGGATCCAAATCTTTGAATTAAGTAGGAAAACAAAACCTACTGATGGCAGCAGACTCCCTACTCTCTTTGGAAGAAAAAAAAAAGAACGAATACAGCTCGTGCTTCAGAGAGGACCAGCAGGGCCGAGTTCCCTGGAGGTCTTTTCTTCTCAGCACATTTCTGCAGTTGAAACATGGGATTCGTAAAGGAGTGTGAAGAAGCGTTAATAATTGATGGAGGTGCAGTAATTCTGGCAGCAAGGGGGGAGGAGAAATAGTGAGGGGGGGTGTTATGTTGTGTGTGTGTGTGTGTGTGTGTGTGGCTTCTCTAAATATCAAGTTGCACAAGATTGTGGCTAATTACTGTGTAAATGCTAAAGAAAATTAGAAGTGTTTCTGAAATTTTAATTGATATTCTTTGGCCTTGCAATTATTGCCAGGTCTGTATTTAGCGTAAATGATGTTGGATGAAGTCGAGAACCAGGGCGGTGGGTTGTGATGTGTAGGTGTCAGAGGCAAGCTATAACTTTGATTTTGTTCGCTTTGTTCTCTCTCTCTCCCCTCTTTGTTCTTTGTTGCTTAGAAGTAAGAAGAGGTTTGCTGGTAATGTTTCAAGTTGATTGTGATGCTGCACAGATAGTTTGTTGGCATTTGATTTTATTTTTTGGTTTATTAAGTTGCATTTAATGTGGTTTTTTTCTCTTTCATTTATTCATCCAATTCTTTGGCAGGGCACTAAAGCAGAGAAAGTGATTCAACTCAACTCTGTGAAATGTTACCTCGGCCTGAAGAAAAAACTCAAACCTCCAACCAGGTAAACCACACTCACATGCGTACTGTAATACAGTAATTCAAATTTAATTAATGCTGAGGTTCTTATACAGAGTCAGTGTATTACCTACAGTAGCTGACGGTCAGTTCGCCCCCAGTTTGGAGAAACAGACAGGAGTTACCACACGGAAGCAAAGCATTGTACTGCTGAGGACGGGGGACGGCAGCAAAACGCATTTTAGCCACCTAAAAGAAAGGCCCAACTAAAAAGATCTATATCAGTTTAAGTGTACGCTATATTTAGAATATTATTCGCCGGTTTAACTTGCTGTGAGACAGCTATACAGTCTATGTATCCTACGGGGAACTGAAGCCTTTGTATCCATCTATGATCTCGCCAAAGCAACCACTCCATTGAAAAAAAAACAGTGACGGATGACGGACGAAAGTTTCGGAGTCGTAAACGTGATTGAACACAACGCAAATTCATATTCATTGCAACATGCAACAAAAACTAAGACTTTGTGTGCAAAGGCCTTAAATACTAAAGACTAAAAAGGTCTCCTTCATGATAAAGTAAGTAATTAAATAAGTATTTTGACAGAAGCAACAGAAGTGACCCGATCAGCTTTTTTTTTTGTCATGCTACTCCATCCATTGAGGAAGACCATGCTATGTAAACTGAAAGCTTTAAAAAAACCTAGTAAGTGGACAATCCTTTTTCTTTATTATTTCAAACTGCTGTTTCCAAGGTCAGCATTCAAATGTATTATACTCACATTATGTGAAAGAAGATATCAAAGTAAACTACACGTTTGTGTTTGTGCTTCGACGAGATTACCGCTGCAAATGCGTTAAAAAACAATGAAAGGTAATAAGTACATGATTGTCAGCTTCATACAAAACACAGAGGATTGCATCTAGTGTAATATAATACATGGGAAAATATAAATTCAGTCTAATAGCTTTTATTTGGAGCCCCTGTGAAGTGCATTTTATGAGCATTTATTCATTTGCGGCAATATTCCTTGTTTCCATCAGTGAAATGGTTTTCATTGTCATATAGATATGACTGAAATGTGGATGATGGCTAGTCTCTCTCCCTCTGAGAGCAGCCAATAAAACAACAGGGCTGCAAATTTTACACCTGCTTCTCCCAGATGTTAAATCACAGACACAACTGCCTCCGCCACAGCGGTCAATCGACAATTACGAGCCAGTTTTAATGGCCGTTTTTTATTAATTTTCCATTTCCCTCCTTGCATATCTTTTTTTTTGGTGCAGTACACTATTTCTCTGTACAAACTCGCATAATGAATATGGTCAAACGTGACTCATTAGAGCCCAAAAACTGCTCCACCTTCCCCGTTATTAAGATGAACAAGTGATTATTTAGCATCGCCGCTGTGTTTGTTTGCGTGTAAACTGTTTGTCCACGAAAGATATATTGCCCTTTCTCTTCCCCCTCAGCGTCACCAGGAGATAACCCTAAACCCCATCGTATTTTTCACTGTAACGAAATTGATTAAATGTAATTGCATTTTAACAAATACAAATTATTCCGCACATAGAAAAACATCGCCGCCACTGTTTTATTTTAATGATCTTCCATTATTATAATTGATGACACATGCCAAAAAAAAAAACCCTCAGCGGTTCTCGTCGGTCGAACAAAGAGGAAAAGTTTTGAGAAGCCAAAAACCCCTATATTTCACATTACCCAATTCTAATTCCTCATAATTTTCCCCCATGTCGGAATTTAGAGTCTGGGGAAGCGTGAAAAATGAGTCCAGCAAAGCGATTGTCTGCATTACGCCGTCCTTCAGGGGGAGAGAAAGTGGATAAGAGAGCAGGAGTGGGAGATGAAGAGAGAGAAAGAGAGAGAGTGAGAGAGGGGGGGGGGGGGAGACAGAAGGAGAGGGCGATACAGCGCGGTATCATAGATATACTGTCGAGTGGGCTGTGGGAGAAGTGATACGGTGAATAAAGAAATAAAGACAGAGTGCTGAGGAGAATGGAGAGAGTCACAGTGAGAGGGTTAGGAGAGGCAGCGCTCCAGTACCTCATTAGGCAGAGGTCTATCTGTGAGCGGCCTACTGCGGGGTTGGATCGGCTGCCTTAACTCACAGGAGTGGTGCTCCAGGCTGCGGGCTCTCTATCTCTGCCCCCTCTCTCGCTTTGTTCTTCCCCCACTTCTCTGCTCCTGTTCAAGCCACAGCTGTGAAGGGTTTCAGGGAAGGTGTATTCTCCAGGAAGGTGCTCTTTTTCACCTTATACTGCCTCTGTGCAGGTTAATTCGCACCGAAATGCACACATATACACATGTATGTACGCATAAATATTGTGGGAAGAATCGTTTAATGCACATACGGCAACAACATTCAGTGCATCATTTAAGGCTCATAGTGAGTAGTGTGAGCTCTGTGTATTGTACACTTTCGCATAAATATTAGGGGTGGAAAAAAAAAATTCTATTCACCTATGTATCGCATATTTTTACAATTTTCTTTATTTTTTTAATGCCAGAATCTATATATTTGCTTCATTTGAGTCTATAGGGAGGTAAAAAGAAGTTAGCGCTTTTATTGTTGTAGTCCGAGTAACATGACGTCATATCTGTTCCGTATCCGTCAACCAAAACAAACCGCAGCTGGCCGCCGTGAGCCGAAACGACAAAAGCAGAACACAGCGGAGAGTCATTGTGGATACGACCTGCACCCTCACATTTTAAATCCGACGTGGTAAACACTTCACATACAGTAAAGTTTTGCAAACACTTGTGTGTTTCATAAAATTGCCAGTAAAAGCAGAGCTAGCCATCACGGCTAAAGCTGCATGCTAACTCTGTCATGTCCAGGAAACGTTGTCGTATTGCGGTAACGTGCAGTCAAGCCAGCCGTCACTCGCGTCTCCGTGATTAAATCGTCCGACACTACAACTCTAGAGCACCCATATACTGACATTTATGTGAGATGCATTCAAACGGCTCCGATGGAGCTGACCGTGGATGTATAAAGAGAACGGAGCTGACGGGAGAGCTAGCGACAAACTTGGCAAAGTTAGCGGAACTATACACGTGTGACTACGTCCGGTTTTCAAAATAAGGTGTTAACAAAGGGAACTGTATATAAAATATACACATATGGAAATAAGATTGATTTGATTATATTAACCACTAGTTTAAAACACTACATGTCCCTTATAAATAAAAAAATAAATAAAAAAAACACTAATTTGTGAGGGAAATGTTTTAATAAATTATTTCTGACAATGACTGATATATTTGACTTCAGGACATCTCTGACTACATGCATGCTGAAAATCAAACAATTTTAATTTAGATATTTTCCAACTTAAAAGTCCCAAGAAGTGTATTATTCAACTTTTTCCCATGGTCTAGTGTTCAAAAAGTTAACAAAAATTGCAATGAACCGTAATATCGAATGGCGATACTTGTAAAATCGCAATACCTATCGTGGTATATTGTGATAGCATCGCATCGGAACATAGGTGAATCCTCCCTACCCCTAATAAACATGTGGGCTGAAACTCCTCTGATTGATTTAATTAAATCCACTGTTGCATCTTAATGAAAATGTTTTTGTCCTACTTCTATCTCTAACAATACTTTCTCAACAACTTTTTTTTTCTTTTTTCTGGAGTTGAAAACTTTAAAAAATCCACTTTTCTTTCACAAAAACATGTTCATAACCTTTTGTCTTCCGAATGACGTCGGTGCACAGGACATTGCCAGTTTTTTCAGTAAAGCAAAATCTCCGAGTCTGAACTGTGTCCTTCTCGTTTAACAGCTGGGGCTTCACAGTCTACACTGATAAACAACAATGGTGAGTGCTGCTGCAGACGTTCTCTGATTCAATAATTGATGAGTTTGACTTTTACCCTTTTCTACTTAGAAATATCTATAAAACAGAAGGAATGGAGTGAGCAGAGAGTTAAGAAGTTGGATTTAGAGCACGTCACTTTCTAACTAGATTAGCCTGTGGGTCCATCGGTGCTGTTAAACTATATTAACAATGATGACTCACAAGTATGAACCTGAAAATGAGCATGATATGGGACCTTTAAACCATCATCCTAGATTGTTACTTCCAGCACAAATCACCAACCCCCTACACTTAGACGGTGTACATTCATGTCATCATAAGTAGTGACAGCACAGCCCACCCTTTTCATCATGTCTATTTACAGTGATCAATGAACTGTCCCCCTCTCTCTCCGTGGAACTGTGTCCAGTTCTTGTGACTCACCAGATCCAGTCACCTGGTTCAAATTAGTGTGAAAATAACAAGGTTGGATGAATCAGTGACTCATGCGACCGAGCTTTCCCTCCTCAGGCATTTCTGCTGCGAGACGAGGGAGGCGCAGGTCAGCTGGGTGACGGACATCATCAGGATGAAGGTAAGATGACGTGCAAAACGGAAAGAAACAAGAGCGAGGGATGCACTCATGCGAACGCTTGATGAAGCAGATTTAATGAGCAGATCATGCTGGTGACTTTGGGGAAAGAGTGCAGGAGAAGTTTTCTATCTTTTCTCTTAACCCTCCCCCAAAAATATCAGCGAATGTGGACGCGCACATTGCGGACACATCTGAGAAATACACTCGATTACGACCCGGAATAAATCATCCTTTTGTATCTCAGAACAAGGAGATATGATAAATCATATTTCCCCCCCCCGCAATCATCCGTTTCCATTGTGCGGTTAGGCAGATGAAAACACATAAACAGGGGAAAGAACTGTAAAGTTTTCGAGGTCACTCAGCAATAACATAAATCATTTTATGTGGAAAAGCTGTGAGAATAAGGTCAAGGCGAGTGTAACAATCACATTGTGGTACTTAGCCCCCAGATACAGCTAAGTGTTGTCGCTGTCAGGCGCTGACACAGCACATACGGCATAAATAATGCAAGGCAAAGCAAACACAGGCAGAGCAGCTACGGCTGTGTCATATTTCCGTATTATCGTTCACTCTCGGTAAAATAACCATCTTGTTTTCCTCATTAGGCTAAATATGTGTGTCTATTTCCGCTCGTATCCGAGTAAACGACTATAACTTGAACATTCGCACTCATCCCTAAACTGAAAGATCTAACCGTATCTCCGCTCCGTATTGTATGCTCAGCACATTTAATCGCTATTCGCCCCTCCGCTCGGCTTCCTTTATGGGAACCTGTCTGCGGCGCGGTGTTGTTTATCACAGGTGCTTACTGTAAAAGCCTTTTAGTGCCTTAGTTTGGGTTAGCGAGTAAAAAGGGCAACACTGTCAGGGAGAGATTGATCTAAAAGGCGAAGCCAATTTTTGTCTGTTGTTTCTAAGTGTTTCAAGGTGTTTATTTCAGTGAGCTCAGTGACTTTTCCCTGCTCTTTGCAGAAGCTCTTAGCTCGGCAACAACTAAATCCATAGCAGACTGGAGCCGGCTAAAAATATTAGGAATCTCCTCCCAAATCCGCTAAATATCAGGATTGTCAGCTTCCAAACACGGGGGCTTGTGTGAAGGACACAGGACTTGTGGGGAAGGGCAGAGAGAGAGAAAGTGTAGATGAGAAAGTAGACAGAGAGCACTTCAGTGTTCTTGATTTCCTTTCTCTTACCTGTTAGCGAGCATTGTGCTCCCAACAGTTTCCATAGCAACCGGCGATGGAGGACCTGGTTTTGAAGCGAGGTGGAATGGCTGCTGGTGGTGGTGGTGGTGGTGGAGTGTCGGAGGGTTGCGGTGAGGGTGTAAAAGGTCCAAGGACAGGTCCTAGCAGTGATGAAATACAGATTTGTTAAAGAGAGACAGTTCTATAGGTCCAGGGGTCACATTGATGTAAAAAGGAGAAGTTGTTAAAGAGAAAGTTTAGCCAGAGATCAGAACAGAGTCGGACTGCAGCGATGGCACGGAAGATCGTGACCCTCTGACTTTCCTTCGTTTTTAAAGATCCTTGTGTTAGTCTAGACTAAAAGCAGCAATCCAGACCTATACATCATTTAAACTGACACTAACTCTGCCATTTCTTCTTTCTGTATCGGAGTTATTTCTTAGTCACGATGAAAGAAATGTCTCTATAAGTGTATAAATGTGTGTTTATGTGTGTTACCCTGATATATGTAGAAGCCAAGTACAAACAATAACTTAAAGGGAAAATAAATTAGGTAATTAATCAACATGAACTATCTTTGTTGTCTACATTGAATCACCGCCAAAACAATATTTATAAAAATGTATTACCGTACTAGTAATATCTGCTGTTGGCTTGTGTGTCTTCAGTACGGTTCTGACCTCTGCTCAAAGACCGGTAACGCGAAAGAAGCTGCAGATCACAAATCCTCCAGAGGGAGAGCTGTGACTGAAGGCCGGAAGATTCCAA